>UCOM01000400.1:0-83830 GCA_900474385.1 Ormyrus pomaceus
GGGCCCCCTCCGCGCTTCCGTTTCGCGCTCTCCTCCGCGTTTTTAAATTGCGCGCTAATGTTGAAAAAATATAATTGCAGAAACAGTTTTGCGTGTATATCTGTCGCGCGGCGGGGCCGGTATCAATAAGAGTTAATAAAAGCGGCGAGTTCGTTTATTTTGTCGCACTTATCGCGCGACTTTTACGTCACTGATAAACGGGCCGCTCGGATTGTTTGTTGAATCTAATTCCGTGCATTAGGATCGCCTTTGTTTATAGACCCCGAGCTGCGACTCGGCGCTCCGATACGCGGCTGGCGTAAAAATATTGATTAATCAATTATCTCTCTCTCTCTCTCTGCGGATATATAGACGCGAATAATAACGTAAAATGTAAAGCGTCGCCCTGGGTAATTGTGAATTACGAAGGCAATATATTTGAATAAAAATACGCGATCGTCAGGTGTAATTTACGGAAAGAAAAAAAAAAAAAAAAACAATGCTATCGGCAAGAATCTCGTAATAAATCACGGCAGGTCCGGCAAAAAAGTGCGCGAAGCTTTACTGCAAAATTTATCGTTTCTCTCGCTTTTATACATTCTTCTTTATGTAAATAGAAATTTCATTATAACCCGGCGCACACACATCCCCATTATTTATTTTGCTCCTTTGCGCAAAAAAGACAAAAAGCAGAAAGAGAGAGAGAAAAAATAACGGGAGTGCAGGTCGCATCGATTTTCAATTTCAATATTTAAAAGAGCGCCTGCCTTTCCTCGCTCGGTTTATATTTACAAAGAGGCAATGCACCTAGAAATGGCACTGCTTCTCTCTCTCTCTCTCTCTTTGACAAAAGTGCGCTGAATAGGCTATAAATTATGCTTCAAGGCTGGCCGCGGCTTTAAATACCGGCTACTTAAAAATCCTTATCTTTCATTCATAAACGCGTTCGAGTGGTACACTATTTTTACCGGCGCCTCCTCTCCCCCCTCTTCCCCGCGCGGACGGAAAAGGGCGCGTTGTATAAAGCGCGAAAAAAAAAACGCGTGATACCGACGCTTAAATGTAGGGTAGAAGGGAGGCGCCTGCTCCCTCGGAGGGAGAATTTCGATCGGAAGAATTTTGCGAAACACGGCCGCTCCTCTCTCTCTCTCTCTCTCGCTGTACAGCAGCAGCGCACGGTCAACCGAAAGGGAAAGTGCAGCACACTGTGCAAGTCCGACGTGCGATATCTGCAAAGTGATTTCCGGCCCTACTCTCTCTCTCTCGCTCCCTCCTCTCTTCTCCGCGCGCGCGAGCGACCTCGCACGATAATGCAGTCATATTCTTTTCGAGCTCCTCCCCCCCTTCTCTCTCTTTCGCCAAAATCACCTGACCGCGAGTAATCTCGGTGATTTTGTGAAATTGATGCACACCTCTCAAGGCCGCCGATAATTAAGCGCGCGCCCGCGCGCGCGGACTTAGGTTCCTTTGTCTCGCGCGCCCTCCCTTTTCTGCGGGCGCGTTTGAAATATTATCGCGGGGCTCTTTGGCGCGTTCGCGCGCGCGGCAACTGGTAATTTTGTAATTTCGACGGATTTATCGACGTCGGCGCGCGGTGACGCATTCTTTTTAAGAGGATTGTTTTCCGTATTCTCCGCGGACACGTGATCATTAGCGAGAGAGAGAGAGAGAGAGAGAGAGAGCGTTAAGGGAAGCCCGTGTAATTGATACGTTCGACGGAGAGAGAGAGAGAGAGAAAAGCTCGGCGTAAATTTTTTCCCGAAGGTCTTGGGCAGCAGTACGCGATGTGCACGCCTTCCATAAATAACCGCTCGCGCTCTCGTCCGCGTGTTCGTAAGAAAGGCGGCCCCGCTTCGGGGGAGAAAAAATTATTTTTCAAACGCGGCTTTCTTCGTTCGATTCGTCCCGTCGCCTTCAAATAAATACGCCGCTTTTGCCCGTTTTAAACGAGCACTCGTTTCTTGGATTCAAATTCTGATTAGAATATCGATTACCGACGGCGCTCGTCGAAGTTTCTCATTAAAATCGACAAAGAGTATACATTCAGCCCGGTGAAAATTTTCGAAGCCCGTCAAAAACGAGATGGGAGAAAAGCGAAAGGGAAAAGCACACAGCGATCGGCAAAGTGAAAGAGTCACGCTCGCAGCACCGAGCCGACAGCTGCGGCGCACTTCCAACGCGCTGCCATGTATATATATATCGGTTTTGCCGCGGCGGCGGCGGCGCTGCTGCGCGCGATCAAGTTCATAAACACACCGCGGCGGTTCGTTGAATTTTCGATCGTGTGTCAAGAAACTATAATAGACATCGGCGGCCGCGGCCGCGCGACCGAGTCATTACGTGTTAACCAGTCGCACGGAGCGTGGGTGTTTTCGCGACCTCGCGACAAAGGAGCCGTTCTCCCTCCCTCTCTCTCTCTCTTGCTCGCTTCGTTTTCCGTTCGGCGTGTATATACGCCGCTGGTGGGGAGCGAGCTCAAGTGCGGATCACACGCGCAGATACTATCCAGACGTTACGAAAGAAGCAGGGGGCCCGTATTGTCCGGGAGAGTATTTTTATCTCTCTCTCCGCGAGTTTCGAGCTCTGTAAATTTTCGTCGCGCTCCTCGCTCTCTTGGGTTCTCGAGTCGGTATATCGCGGCTTTTGCGTATATTACGCGCGTCCTCCTCGCGCCGCTAATTTCGCTCGGCGTTCTCGTTCGACTGTGCGATATATCGGGGAAGGGGTGGAATTCGAATTTATGCAATTTTACCACCCCCGCCTACTTTTGTATGGAATTATTCGCGCGCTCGCTTTTCAAAATTCAATCCACCCCTCCCCCCTTTTATTTATTCTACCCAGCAGAGGCGAGGATCCGTGTCACGAGGCGCTTTCTCGGCTGTTTTCTCAAACGCTGCGTCGCACTTTATTAGATTAAGGGGCCTCTCCATTATCCGCGCCGACTCTCGAGGTTTTTCTCGACATGTATATATAACCGGTTCGTTCTCCGCAAATTGTTTTATCAATGAGGTAATATATACGCGACGAGGAGAGGAGAGTCCTCGCTTCGATCTCTCCACTTACTTCCCTCGGGGAAAACAAAGCGCATTCAAATCTCGCCGAGAGCCTCTCATTGGAAAACTCTCTCTCTCCTGCGGAGCGGCGGAGAGTGAAAAGGGCGTCGGAATTTTTCTCGTAAAGCCGAGGAGAGAGAGCCTATGCTTTTCCACGCAGGCGGCGGCGTGAAAACGCAACGGGACAGCTCTCGGGGGGAGAGAGAGAGAGAGAGAGAATTGGGTCCGACTCCGCACATAACACAGCCGACCGGTTCGAACTGGCGGCGGGAGGTGTGCAGAGAGGCTCTCTCTCGGCTCTGTCCGAGGCTCGGTCAATAGCTCTCGGGGCCCGGCCACGACGGAAAGAGAGGGACGACAGTCGTGACTCGGCTCGTCGCTGCACTGCGGGACAAAGAGACACGGCGGCCGACCGCGCGGAGGGGGAGAGAACCGGACAAGGTCTCTCTCTCTCTTTCTCTCTCCAGCCGGAGATCGGCCGAGCGTACAGTGTCGCATCTCCACGTGCGACGTGCCCCCGCCGGAGGGGGAGGGGATCCAATTTTCGAAGGACCGTTTAATCAGTCAGCGAACGACGAACCTCCTTTTCTCTCGTTGTTTATGTAAGCCGCGAGCGGAGCTAAGCAATATACGTATACAACGGCCGGATCATTACGGTTTATTGCGCGAGAACGCGATCGCTCCCCGCTCTCCTCCGACTCTCGCGGCCAACAGGCATTTAAACTGCATCGCGAGCGAACGAGAGCGAACGTCGTCTAAGTAGTCGTCGTCGTCGCGGTGCGTCGCGTCTTTCCGCGAAGGAAGCGGGCGAGCGGCCAAGCGGTCCTTCTATCTTCTCTCGCGATTTTCTTATAGATTTCGGTATAGTCGCGTCTCTGTATCGCCGAGGTATTCCCCCCCCCGCCGCTCGACCGGCCGAGAGAGCCGCTCGCGCGACGGAGATGATAATTTCGCCGTGTATTTTCGGCGGCTCGTTTTCCAAACAATTCGCGCGCGACTATACTTTTATTATAGAATTCTTTTATGTAACCGCGCCCAACTTGACCCCGATCCCGGAGGCGCGCGGGAGGGGGCGGCGTCAAATGTTTTCGTGCCAATAAGCAGAATCGCTCGGGGAAGACTTATCGAGTCCCATTGCGCTAAATGTGGATGCCTTGCGACTGCACGCCGCCGCCGGCTTTCTTTCCGCGGAGCCAAGCGCGCCGAGAGCCACGGCCGACAATAAACATTCTAGCCGGTAATGAGCGGAGTATTGATCTTTCGAGGAGAAACGCCAAGCTCGGGACAACAGGATTACTGTTTGATTAACGGAAAAATCGATCGCGCCCGTCGATTGCTCATTGTCCGGCGCGGCTTTGCCGCGATTCTGTCCAGTCCGATTCCCGTGTATACACTTTCGGAATATTTTCCAATTTACCCCGACGCCGCGCCGAGCAGAAACCGACGAGAACACGTTCCGACGTCGGAGCAGGGGTCGGAGCGGCCCGGCTTTTCTCACTCGCGCATCCGCGTGTCTTTTCGAGAGAGATAGACTCTCGACCGCTTCGGAAACGTCCTCCCGGCGCGTCTGCATAATTCACGCCCGTCCCCGCGCGGTCTATTTTCTCGAAATTCCCGCGCCCCGCCAAAAAACCGCCTGGAGAACGCGGGTAAACAGCAGTCCCCCACCCCTCCCGAGAGAGTGACGCAATCATTTTTATTGGCCGCGGTCGAAAATACGGCTGAAAAGGAGGAAAAATTACGCGAGCCGAGAGCGAGCACAATGGATTGTAAATTTCGCGAGAGAGAGAGAGACTCGCTCCTCTTTTTTTCCCGAACCGGGCGTGACTCGCGCGAAAACTTTTGGCGGAATTCCAGTCCGCTCTCGCGCGCGCGCACACACACACACACACACGCGCGGGGAGAGAGAGAGAGAGAGAGAGAGAGAGCTTGCACGCGGAGGGAGGAATTCGGCCTCTTGATCGATCGTCGGCTTTGCAGTTTCGCCGTCGCGTCTCCGCTCGCTGACGCGCGAGCCGGAGAAACTCCGGGAAAAGCCCGCGACGGACATTTTTCACTGCGTCCGAACTCGCGCGAATTCTCCCGTGGGGGGCGGAGAGGCACGTCGATCTTCGGGGAGTTATATAGCGGCGTGGCTGCCACCTACAGACGGAGTCGTCCAATTTGTTTTAAACAATTTCGTCTAGACTTAACAACCTCCCCGGCCCCTGTCGAGCTCGATCGGCGGAAAATCGGATCTCTCCCTCGGATCGCGTCCGTTTTCGCGTTACGTAACGCGTTCGAGCGAACCTACAGCTTAAAAAAAAGAAGAAAAACGGGAGCCCTTTTTCGCGAGGCTACATCTCGTTCGTGGGGGCTGAAAAGCGCTCTCTCGGTGCTGGCCAAGTTTCGGTACCTTCCTCGGCGCACATTCCCTTTAAAGAGAGAAGCTCGCGTTCGCGCGCGCGCGCGCGTCTTCTCCGAGCTATAGCTCAGCGTCCCAGCCACGCCCGAAGCTCTTTGCCGCCACCGCCGCCGCGGAGCTACGTCTTCTTCTCTCCTCCTCGGGGCAGAATTCCGGCCCCAAAAATGGATCCATTAATCTCGCGGCATTTTCCTTCGCCGGAGAGTGAGAGAGAGAGAGAGAGCTCTATACATATACCTCCGAGCTTCCAATTCCTCGCGATATATTTTCCATCCTCGCTCCGTAAACAGGACAGTCAAAGGGTCTCTCTCTCTCTTCCCGGCGGCCTGGCCGCTTGTTTACCTCGCTTGTTTTCCCGCCCCGCGCGTCTTCGGCGCGGACGCCGTGTTTGCGCCGAAAGCGGACGAGTGAGAGAGAGATAGATGGAACGAGAGCGCAAAAATTACTCGCAATTCCCGAGGAGGAGCGCTCCAATTCCGCGGTGGCCGGCCAACGTCGTCGGCGCCTTCCACCTACGCGTCCGCGGATAATCTTCGAGAGCCCGAAGGCCTCGCCCTTTACCCCCGAGGTGTGTCCCGATAAGAGAGCGTTTTTTCTTTTTTTTTTTGCTGCCGCCTCGGACGCCCGAGCCAAGTTCACGAGTGGATCTACGAATTGATCGAGCGGGCTTTTATTCGTTCGGCGAGAGCGACGTTCGCTCGTCCATCGACGATTATTAGTTTCTATATTTGTTTCGATAAGCGGCTCGATGAATTATAAAGCAGCGAGCCGATAAAGTACACCTTGGCGAAATCAATTATTGCGGCTTCGCAGAAATCTCTTTTGCAACACACTGTAAACGTTCGCCGGCTCCTTCGACGCGTTGACCTACAAAACTGTCGGCGACCGAAAAGCGCAATTACGGAAAAGTCTAGACCTTGGAACGGGGCGGTTTTTTGCCGGAGCGCCGCTTCGAAAAATCGTCCGTCGCAGCGTCAGCTCTCGGCGCTTCCTCCCCGCGGCGAGCCCCCGCGCAGAAAATTGTCTCGCTCGCGAAAAAAAAAAAAAAAAAAAAATAGTCGCGCTCAGCTTAATTTCGACTGCGCGGTCCGAGCTGCGCGAACGCTCTCGGGGGGACGATTTAGCCAGCTTTCTGTTTTTTTTTCTCTTTTTCAGCCACGTCGTCGAAAAGTTTATTATAATTCCTCGGACCTTACATACACCTCGCTAAAAATTTAGCTCGCGATCGCTAACGCGCCGTCGTCGGCTAATTAGCATCGGCGGCCGCTTTTGAATATTCAGCGAAAAAAAAAAAAAAAAAAAAAAGAAGAGAAGGCGTGCGCGCGGCTAACGCGAGTTCCATCGATCGGCGGCCGCGCGGTTCCCTCCCCCTCGATTAAATCCTCCCGCGTGTGCCCGCGTAGAGCGGCGAGTCCGCGTCGAAACGAAAGCGAAGCCCGGGCTCTCCTTGCGAAAGAGAGCCGCGGTAGCCGCGAAGAAAACGGCGCGTCGGACGGCGCCGCTAATTGCCGGAGGCCAATTTCGACCGAATTACGGGGCGGGGGAGGCTCTTTGGAACGTATGTAAAAAGTTTCGCGGCTCTCGACGCCTCCCGCTGGCAGATATATATATATATATATATACGTACGATTCACGCATCGCGAGAGCGAGAATAGAACACTTTTATCCGTAAACGCACACAAAGAGCGCGCTGCTGCCGGCGGCGGCGGGGGAGTATACAATGCTCGGATGCATATACGCGCAGCGAGAGAAAAAAAGGAGAGGCAACAAAGCCGCGGTCCGTCTCGAGCGAGCGCTCGACATTTATCTTTGCTCCGCGACCGCCGCCGCCGCCGCCGCCGCGTTGTAGAGCTGCACTCGCCACGCGTAAAAAAGGGCTCGGGACCTTCGATCCGAGGCCTTTTTTTTTTTTTAACCGGGCGCAAAGAGAGGGTTTTTAGATTTTTCAGAGGGCCGAGTGATTTATCGGCCGCGCCCTCCGTGGATTTTTTCGCGCTAATGAATTTACTACTCTGGCCGCGGGGGGCAAGGAAGGTTATTGATTTTTTCGAAATATTAGTTTCTTGCCGCATCCCGCGAGGCCCCCGCGTAGCGCGAGAGTTTGAAAGTTTCCGACGAGCCGCGAAACGAAAATCGCGCGGAAATTCCGGCTATCCGAAACTTGGTCGGCTCGGCCGCGCGCGGCAAAGGAGGCGCACCTTGAATCGGGGCGCCCGAAACTTTCCGAAATTCGAGCGAGCCGCGCGCCATATTTTTAAGGCCAGTCGGGGGCTGCACGGCCATATAATGCAACGCTCGGAAGACAAATTAGTTTGCCTCGTTTGCGCTCCGTTCATTCATTCCTCTCTCTCTCTCCCCCCTTCTTCCCCTCGTTGTACCACTCCGCTTCTCGGCTCTGAATTTGCACAAAAGCCGTTCGTTCGTTTCCCCCGATTCGACCCTAATTGAACGCATTCTTCAACTCGCTCTCTCTCTCTCTCCCTCCCTCCCTTTTTTCTCCCCGCACCTGACGCTCCGCAGACGCTCTCCCTCTCTCTCTCTCTCCTCGCCGAAGACGCGTCGTTTCGCTTTGTTTTTATACCCCGTGTGTGTATATTGCTTAATCAAGTTTTTTTTTCAGAGCGCGATTGCGCGCGAAGCCAGCGAGAGCAACATCGCCGCTTCCCGGCAATTATTGTATATACGCGAGTGCGCGAATTTATACGCGCAGTCCGCGCGCTGATTTTTCATTGCCCGCCCGTTTGTTTGCGCTGCGCTTCGTCGACGGGGTTTTATCATTTTATCGGTAATTATATAGCTGGCGTGCAGCTTTTGAAATATGGGCTCTCCGATAATAAAAGTCTGTCGATGAAGATTAAAAAAAAAGTATGCTTGGAAACGAAACTTTCGAAAGCAGGATGTTAAAAAACGTTAGATCCCAGGCAGAAATGTCCTACGAATTTTCTCGCTTGTGTTTTTTTTTTATTCCAATTCAACTTTCCGCAGCCTGGTGAAGTTGAATTTTTATTTTGACAAACTCAAAGCCCTCCTCGGAAAACAAGTCGAGGTAGTCAGAATTTCGACGTGTCAACTATACCTCGAGCCTTCGAGAAAAGAAAACGTACGTACTCGCGTGTCGATCTCGCGCGTCCATCGGTCAATTGCCGAGCCGAATCCGGGCATTAATCTCGCCGCAGTGTGCGGTTTCACGACGCAGAACGTCGCGAGAGAAGCTCCCATTTCGAAAGCCCGGCCGCGCGCGAATTAACGAGCCTTCCTTCCTTTGCCAAAACCAAAAATACCCGACTCGCGAGAGGATTTTCACCTTTCACCTGCGCGCGCAGCTCGCGACGCAACAATGTACCGCGGTCGTGCACAGGTACGTCGATTTTCGCGAGAGAGACTCGCGCGGCCGCCAAAACGTATATAATTGAGCGTCGACGCCTCGTCGAGCGTCGGGCAGATCCGCGGATTCCCCGCGCGCAATTAGCACGCCGGCCGAGAGAGCCGATAACCGTTCCATTGTGCGTGCAGAATTCGAGTAGCGCGAGCGGCCCCTGATCCGGATTCTCCCTTTTTTTTCCCGTCCTCCCCGAGAGAGCCGCAGACGCAGGATATTCCGAGGAAAGTGGTTCTGCCGGCGGTGCTGGGTCTATTGTGTAAGCGAGGGACGGGATGACGGCGGTGCGTCTGCATTCTTTTGCTCGTTCTCTCTCTCTCTCTCCGACGCGACTTGAAATTGTTTTCGTTTTTCGAGCCGGCCGCGGTCGACGCGCGTTTCTACCGTTATTTTAACGATTGATCGAGCGGATTTTTCGAATTTGTCGAGTTTGAGCGCGGAAAATTCGGGCTCCTCTCCGCGGGGGAAATGCGTATTTCAGCCTGAAGAAAAATTTGATGATGCGGGAAGTGGTTTGGATTATTTAAGCCAGCCGCGATCTTTGAAAATTTTTTTTTTCCGAGCGGATCAACGCGATTAATCGTGATGGTTTTAAATATTTTCAAACGGCCCTTGTAAGATTATCCTGGAATGAAATTATGTACAGACAAGCAAAAATTGTCGGGCAAAAGCTCACCCCGCAAACTTAGAGAAGAAATATAGTAAAAATTACAAATAACCTTATAAAAATGACCATACTGTCTAGTAAAGCCACCACAGACTGTCAAAATCCAAAAAAATTACCATACTTTATAGGAAATTTTACTGTACTTTTTAGTGACTTTTCTTACAAAATATAATAATTTTTTTGGTTTTGACAGTCTGTGGTGGCTTTACTAGACAGTACGGTAATTTTTACTAAACTTTTTCTCTCAGCGCAATATATACGTTTTACGCCGCGTCTCGCTTGAATTATTTCGTTCGACAATTTCGAAATTCGATTTTTCCCGGACTGGCGAACGTTCGATACGCAAGAAATTCGCATCGCGGCTTCCCCTAATTAAACATTTAAAACCTTCGACCGTCTTATTTTATCATTCAGCCTCGATTCCCAAGCCGCATCGGCTGAATTCCCGATTCCGCATACATCAAATCCCTCCATCAGCTGTCCCGCACCGAGTTTCGTCGGAATTCCGCAAAGAATCGTCGAGCGGCGCTCGGAACAGCGCGCATCCTTTAAAGCTCTCCTCGAAAAACTAATTACCGCTCGGGCGCAATTTAAAACTCGGTTAACTCGGAGTTGCAAGTTTTTCAATTATTAAAGGCGGCCCGCAATTCCGCAGTGGCGGCGTTTAGACTAATCCGTTATCAGCGCCGCCGCCGCCGCCGCCGCCGCCTCCCCCGTCGCGCGCAAACTCGCGCGTTTTCCTCGTTATACGTCGGTGCACACAGAAGAGTTGAAAATACAGCCGGCGCGCGTCTGTGTTCTCCGCGATCCGGACGCGTATAAACTCGACGGCGGCGCGCAGATAAGCCGCTCCGATATTGCGCAACGAATTCGTCGTCGTCGCGGCGAGATACGCGTTCAATTTGCAAATTCCGCGGCGACGACGGCTGCACGGGATCTCCGCCCCGACAGGAAACGGCGCCATTAGAATACGCCGAATGTAAGTGCGAATTTGACGACTGCGATCTGCCTCTCCGCGTAGACGGTTTTTGCTCTCTCTCGTCCTCTTTTATGTAACGCCATTGCCGACTCGGTACTGTACGAGAGATCCTCCGCGGACGGACTCGCATCGCTCGTAGGGAGGATTTTACTTTGGGAGGCGCCGAGGAAGCGGGATGCATTGTATTTACGTTGTGCAGCGTCGAAAATAGGCGCCGCGGTGAAATATTCAGTCGCCTTTTTGAGAGAGCGGGTTTGCATATTGACGCATCGCTGCGACGCAAAGGAAACTTCATTCATATCTTTCTCAGCGTCGCGTTGTCAAAAATTGAAGCGGGGGAACATTAGCGGAAAGGAGCGGACTTCTCGCAGAAATTTTCATCGAAAAATACGGAATTTCGCGTGCTTTTAACGCAGGATATTGTGCGCACTGTACTTGTCGGCGAATCGAGGGTATTTTTAGCGCGAGAAATTTTGCATTCGCGCGCGACTGACAGACGAGAGAGAGACTGCTTTTCCGTTGTATCGAACAGGTTTTTCCGAATAAAGCGAAACGTCTCGCGTCGGAGTGACAAGCGGCCCCCCCGTTTCGCTCGTTATCGCCCTGGAAAAATCTCTCTTTTCGGTAAACGGGAGCCAAACTGCTCTCGCGCCTTTCGTAGCGCGGATAATATCTTTTTCCCAAAAGCGTCTAATTAATTCCACACGGGGCGATTATCGCTCCTCTTTCACTTTCACATTCGATATTTCGATGAGTCGATGCATTTTTTTTTTTTTCGACGCGCAACCGCCGCCCCGAGAACTCTGAGACGGACGAACATTTTTCGGCGTCTCATTTATCGCTGAGAGAGCAGCGGCGCGCGGCGGGTCGCTTTTCTGCCGAGTCAGTCGTTGCGTGTACACGCGTCGATTAGATCGATGCGAGAGAGGGAAGGCACGGAAGAGAGAGAGAAAAGTCACGCCGCGAAAGCAATCTCACACTCGTTTCAAAGCGGCGGAGACACTCGCGGAATGAGAATTTCGGCTCCGATAACGTTTAATTCGGCGGCGACTCGTTCCCCGGATCAAAGTTCGCCGCCTCCCCCCCCTCCCTTTCTTCTTTTCGACGTTTTCGCGCGCGCCGACTGTGACTCGCCGCCGGCGAAAAATCGCAGGGATTAAGGGCAAAGTGTGCTCTCGTCGTCGCCGCGTCTGATCTTGAAGAAGGAACCTTGGGGAGAAGTCACGTATCTGCGAGTCCGGCGCGTGCAACTTTTTCGGATGGATCTCCTCGCGCTTAAGCGGAGATCTCGTTTATTTTGGCTTTTGAATTTTTGGGAAAACTCTCTCGAACGTCGAGAACTCGTTAACGCCTTTCGCGAAGAGGCTCGAAAGGTTTTTGCAGCGATTCCTTTAAATGAGTAGAGTGTACCGCGAATGAGAAAAAAATTTTAAATTTCTCAACGATCGGAAGAGCCTTCGATTCCGAGAGAAGAGCCAGCGTTTTTCTCGAGTCGACGCCCAACAGCATCTCGCCGCCGAGCATAGAAAGAAATGGCTGTCTATGCGCTCGTTAGAAAAAGGATCTCTCTCGATCCGACGGTTCAACGACACTACTCATCGCGGGCTTCTTCGAGGTTATGTCCACGTTCACGTCCTCGATCCTGTCCGCGAACCTTATCCTTCGAGATGCGATATGCTTTCGCGTTTTGCATTGCACATCGCGCCATCGCCGCGTTTTAACGCCCGTCTCGTTCCCAACTTCTGTGGGCTTTTTATGCGCCGTCGAAGCTTCCTCGAGAACGATTCCACGAAGCTCCCGTCTGATTTGTTGCCGGAAAAGCGCGAGTTTTCGGAAAGGAGCTTCTCGGTGTTTGTCGCTCGATTTTGCTGTTTAGGAGAAAAATTTCCTGCCGGAGGCAGGTTCTCCGCTAACTGGAAGAGGAGGAAAAAAAGAGATTCGCGCAGCAACGCCGCGCGACTTCGATAACGGGATATATTCGCGGCCGCGGCAGAGTAAGGAGAAACCTAGTTCTCGGGATCGGGTTTTCGTTTAAAAGACAGACTGAAAACTACCGGGTCTCTTGCACGTCGGCAAAATTAAAGAACTCACCGCGTATCGGCAGTTCCTCTTTAGAAGGCACAAAAAGCCATGGCACTGAGCACTGAGAGGATCGAGACACACGAACACACACACACACCAGCACTCGCGTCGCTTTTTCCACACTCGAATACGAAGAAAGAAAAAAGTGCGCCTCCACGGCGGAGCAAACTCCTCGCGATTCTCGCGAATTAACGGTAAACCGACGTGTCGCGCGTCCGTGAATGTAAGAGAGACGGAGAGATGCAGAAAACACTCCTCTCCCTCTCTCTCTCTCTCACCGCGGCCTGTACGTGTACGAGATTAAACAATGTGTATTAAGGTACTCACTCGGTACGCGGCAGTCGCGTATCTCCCTCGGACGACGTTCCTCTCCTCCTTCCTCTTCCTCCTTGGACCGCGACTTGGAGCTATAGACGAGGACAGAGAGATATAGAGAGAGGCGAGCTTGGGTGCGCGAAAATCTCTACAAATATAGCCTCTGCTATTTCAGGGGCCTTGAAGCCGCACACACGTTGTACACACACTCCCTCTCCTTTTTCCAGGATAATATCCCTCGCCTCCTCGTCGACGTGCACATACATATACACACTTTTTTTTTTATTTTCTACCCCCGAGCGGCGCGCGCGAGAGGGAGAGAGACGGAGAGAGGCCCCGAGAGCGAGGAAAAAATATACGTGTACGCACTCTCAGCGGAGGAGAGAACCCCGGAGACGACGAGAAAAGGCGAACGGCGCGGAGCGCGCTCGGTGCACATTCACGCAGACACATGCATTCGAGAGCCACGCACACACGTTAAAAACCGTCGGTCGGTAACTCCCGGCACACCTTTTTCACTCTTTCGCGTTTCCGTTCGCTCCTTCTCCCTCGGCTCCGCGCTTTGCTTTATTCGCGCGTTCGATTTACAGAGGCGGAGGCCGCCGCTTTCCGGAAAAAGCCGGCCCTTACCCGCGGGTGAAAAGCGCCGAAGGTAGAAACGCGCCACCTTTTTCTCCCCCTCGCTCCGATTCAAATTTCAACCCAGCGAGCCTATATGCGTTTTTCTTCTCCCTCTCTCTCTCTCTCTCTCTCGGTTACTCCCGAGTAGTAGTAGTGCTTCTTCCCTCCTCCCCCGCCCGCATTCCTCGACTGCACAGGTCGAAAGACGTCTCGCTGCAAAACTCACTCTCGGTTCACGGGGCTCTCCGCTTGTCGGGGGGCTCTTTCTCTGCGCTTCTCGGGAGTCGCGTCCTCGGCAAAAAAGCAACTATTTACAAAGGGCGCACTCCGCGGCACGCACGCACTTGAACACACACGCGGCTGGTTGTTTAGGCGCTCGGGCGCGCGGTGCAGCGCCGACCGACACACAGCGCGCTATCGTATCTCTCTCTCCGCGTACGTACAAGAGAGACGACGACGCACAGGTGCAGCCGGAGAGACGGCCGCTCTCTCGCGCGCACTCACACGCACGGACACAGACACGCGAAGAGCGAGCGAGCGAGCTGCAGTGCGCGCGCGCGCGCGCAACCGAGCAAGTACGTGTGGTGGCGCACTGTACGCGGGAGAGGGGGGGGTAGCCGTCGCCGCGGCCGCTCTGCCGCTGCCGCTCCGCTCTGCGAGGGAGTTGGCTCGCCTGCCGCCGCCGCTTTTGCACGGAAATAGAAGGAGAGTGACTTTGGCGCGAGCGCCGGCCGCCTTTTTTCTCTCTCTCTCTCGCGCGCAGCTCTCTGGCCCTCCGAAATTCGCTCCTGGAAAGCGTGTATACACGCGAGCCTTCCTGGGGGCCCGCGGCGACGGGGTTTTTCAGGGCCGACGGGTTTTATAACCTCTCGGTAGATATCCGCGCGGCGAACGGACAGATGGCGGCCTGGCCGCCGTGCGCCCGGGGCGAGGGAAACTCTACCCGAGAGAGGAGA
Source organism: Ormyrus pomaceus (assembly GCA_900474385.1). Lineage (NCBI taxonomy): Eukaryota > Metazoa > Arthropoda > Insecta > Hymenoptera > Ormyridae > Ormyrus > Ormyrus pomaceus. Next base: position 14,436 of record UCOM01000400.1, read on the forward strand.
GGGAAACTTGCAGCTTGCGATTCTCCGCGAACGCGATTTAGCCCCTTGTTCGGCGGAAATAAACCTCTTCGTGCTCGCTGGGAATATAGGCTGCTCGCCTGCGTTTACTGCACCGACGTTCAACGCGATGGAATCAATAGTACAGCGCCGTCCCCGTTCCTTACATTATTCCCCGGAAGGGATCTAAAATTCTATGAATAAAAAAAAGCAGCGGCTCGAGAGCCCCAGCATTTAAAAATCAGGCGACTTGAAAGCGAGACGCGCCGCGTGTCACGGCTGCTCTCTCTCTCTCTCTCGGTGTTGGTGTGCACCTCGTCCGTGTGACTGGCCGCGGGGAGCGAGCAGGACGGACGACGTCTCTCTTCGCTAAAAGCATGCAGGGCTGTACATTCCTTTCCCCTTTCTCGCTAATCGGCGAAAAATTGACGCATCGATCGGGCCGAGCTATATTTTCGGAAAACACGCCAGCAGCAGCAGCGGCGGCGGCGGCGGCGGTGGCGGCAGCAGTGACTGTATATATACCTCGGAGAGCGGAGAAAGAGTTGGCTCGCTCGCACAGCCTTAAAGGGGATGGATCGGAGGTGCTTTTTGCGCCGCGAAGTTCAACGGACTCGATCGCGCGCTCGCGGCGCATTTGTTTGTTGATTAAAACGAACGTCTCTTTTTCCATCTGGCCGAGCTCGAGTTCGGACTACGGGGTTCGGGCAGCCCGGATCCCAGGAAAAAACTGCACGACGCGTGTCCGTTCGACGTGGAAGCGAGGAACGGAGAGAATCCGTGCGGGTTTTACTTGACGTTTAATTAAAATTTTTCGTCGCTTTCACGGCGACGTTTTCGCGAATGTAGTTTTGAATTTAATTTGAATTTTAACAGGCAATCCGTCAAATTTAACGCGGGCATTTAGTATAGGAGGTTTAAAGGTAAAATATATATGCACCAGACGAGGCAATTGTACAGTAAATTGCACTTATTCCATGAATCATAAAACGGTCGTAGCTTTAAAACGCTGACTTTTACTTTTTTTATATGATTAACGCTCAAAATTCTCTGCGTCACTCAATAACAATAATTAGCTTAGTTCGCGGAACGAGACTACATTTCGACTCGACGGCGCGATATCGAGGCCCATTTTACGTGGCCCTGCCCGTTCGAATCCTGGATAAATCCCTCGTCCGGGGGCAGAGGGGCGCGCGAAGCCAACGGAGAAACAGTCGCGCGACATAAATATTCCGAGGCTCCTCTCCTCGCGGAGAGCGACGCGCTCCATGCAGAAATTCCTGGGCGGCAGCTGCCGCGCGGCGCATATTCAAAAAGGCGAGATTCGTAAACGCCCCATATTCGCCGCGGTGCTTTACGGCTTCTTCACTTGTCCGTGCACTTTTCTCCGACTCTCAGCTGTTGGTAACCTGCTCTCCGGCCGAAATAATAAAATCTCGACTGCGCCTCGCTTCCAGACGCCTGGTTTTATTGATTTCGACTTTTTTTTTCGAATAAATTTTTCTTTTACAAATTAAAATCTCGACTGAACGGAGCTTACGGAAACTCGTCAAGTTCTGCGGCACGTACTGAACATCCCCGAGTGCACGGAAATTCATAAAAGTTTCTATTAAGTAAGACCTTTACAACGGAGATGCAGTTATTAAAAAGTGAAGGCTTCTTATTATATTAAAGCAGATTAAAGCTATGCAGAAAAATCAATAAAATTCATTACGTTACTTAATTGAATAAAATTACGCGGACTCGGAATTTAATTAGAAGCGAATTATTTGTTTAACTTGACCTAATTAATTGAAACGGCATTCATTGCTGCATCAAAAGGCAGACTCGAATTTGATATGCAACTAATATAACTTTCGTATCTAAAGGATCCAACGACAATGATGATTTTGAAATCGAGCGCCTAGAAAACGCTCCCAAAAGCGGTCGGACTTTCCATTCCCCCAAAAGTTTTTCTATCAAAAGTTGAAGTAACCACCGTGAAAAAAAAAAAACTCCCCGCCGAGGGGAAAGACAGTATCGCAAGACTCAGCAGTGCGTGTACGCACATTTTGCCAACGTCGGCGCTCGCTATCGGCGCTCTCTCGCACAATATTGCCGATAAAATTAGATTTTTCCTCGCCAAGGTCAACCGAAATGGATACACTCGGCTGCGAACAAAGCGGTGCTCCGCAGCGAGTCGCGCTCGTTCTTATCAGCGTCGCAGATATGCCCTCTCTCTCTCTCTCTCTCTCTCTCTCCCTCGTCGGAGCTCCGGTTTCCGGATCGCTTTTCGCGCTGCAGCAGTGCAGTGCAGTGCGCCTCTGATTTCCCACGAGCGCGGGTCGAGGCTCGGTTGCTATACGGCACTGTGCCGAAGAAGAAGAAACAGCGGCGGCGGCGGCGGCGGCGGCGGAGGAGAGGGACTCGGGCGAAAAAGAAAGAGGGAGGAAGAAAAAGTCTTGACAAAAAGACGCTGCAGTGGGAGAGAGGACGCGGAGAGCGCTCGGCTGCCAGAGAGAGAGAAAGCCGATGAACCGAGTCGCCCCAGACGTAGAGGAGACGCGGCAACGCCGCAGCTCTCCGTGAGCCGGCAACGCCGCGGCACCGCTCACGGATACGCTGGGCAATCGACCACACACGTGCGCGCCGCTCTCTCTTTCTCACTCGCGCAGAAAGAGAGAGAGAGAGAGAGAGAGAGAGAGAGCGGCCAGACCGGCCGACGAAAGAATCCCGTTTTGTCGACGGAGAGAGAAAGAGTGAGAGAGAGAGAGAAAGAGCGGCTCCTCCAAGCGAGCATCCGCTTTTCCATCATCATCAACGCAAGGCAGCCTCTTCCCCTACCACTCTCTCTCTCTCTCTCTCTCTCTCTCCTTCTGCATGCAAAGAGAGGAGAGGCGCATTTATATACACGTATATTTTTCGAATGCCGCTCTCTCGCCTGGGAGCCGCTGCAGTAGGATCCGCCGACGCGCGGATTTTTTTGCTGCTGCGGGAGCCCCGGAGGAGGGAGGGGGGGGGCTTACGCGATTGCATTTAACGTTACTGCCTGCCGCGAAGATGGCTCTTTTTTTTTTGCTGGCGAAAATTTTTCGAAAATAAATACGAACGGTTACGTTTGTTGTTCGCTCGTGGCTCCGAAAAAGGTGGACCGCGGCTGGACCGTGCAAAGCGCCCGAGGATTAAATTGGCTTGGGGTTTAACAATTAACTTTGGCGGATTTGGAAAACGTTCGTCGGAGGCGCGCTGTTGCCAAGTTTAGCGGGCGCCGTTCGTCGTCGGGAATTAGCTTTTCAAAATTTAATTTTAAAAAATTGCCGGGCCCGAATGTCGAGAGGACATTTTGTGCACCTGATGTGCCTGCGAATCGTGCGCCTTAAAGCGGCCGCAAAGCCGGGCTTTTAATACACTTTTAAAGTATCTCGGAACTTTAATTTAAATAAAACTCCCCGATAGCTCGCAAGAGACGCTTGGCGTACACACAGGCTGGTGGGAGAGCCCGAAGAAATTCGAGGCATGAATCTTCCACCTTAATTTTCGTCTACTCGATAAACGCGAGCTAAATTCAGCTCCCTCGCCACACGAACGTGCCTAATCTTATCAGGCAATCCCTCCATTGATAAAACTCCATTACTCCATTTGCACGGAGCCCCGCGCACAGCTCTCTCGCAGTGCGCGGCCGCGTCGTTCTCCTTCTCTCTCTCTCTCTCTCGTCGCTTGCAAACGTGTACCCGCTGACCTCCGGCTCGCCGCGGTAACCTTAAGGTTTCTCTTCTCGGCAGAAAAAGCGAGCAAAGTAAGAGTAAGGCCCCCGTCACGATTGTAAACCTTTACGACGACGACGACGACGACGCGGGGGCCCTAAAGGCCCCGCGTTTTTTTTTCCCCGGACTTCTAATTACGGCCGATCGTAATCTCCGCGGGCTGTGCGTGTAACGGTCCCGACGCACACCGCGCGGATTTCAGGCCCTTTATAAGGCCGCGCGCGCGTCGAATATCTTCTGGAGAAAGTCGACGCCGACACACACACCGCGCTCCGCGTGGGTGGATATGTTTTTGGGCTCCCGCCGCGGGGATATTCGAGTTTGCGCGCATACGGGAAAGCTAATTAAACGTAATCTTTGACGTAATTGCAAAGCAAGCCGCGCTTCGATTTTCGCTGTATAATTAAGGCAGTCGCGATTAAATATATATGGATTTTCGACGTACACGTCGTTTTATATATGTTTTATTCCAAGCTGCGTTGATTAATTTTATATATTTATATACGAAGCGAAAAGAGAAATTATTTACCCTGAATGAATCGCAAAAGCTCCAATATGTATATTCGATTGTGACCGTTAATGTTTTAAAAAAAACTTCTTTTGAGGTTAAACTGCTTTAAATCAAGGGCTTCAAAAGTAGCTCTTTCTCTCATTGCAAACAGAGTCCTGTAATCAGAACGAGCAGCGTAAATAAATTGGCAGCCGCGCGCGGAATCCAGTACTTAACTTTAATATTACCATTTTGTTTCTCGGAGCGAGCATCAATCGAGCGTTCCTCGCGCGAAAAACTTGTAAACAACCGCGCGAGGAATAACAGAGTCATTATCCGCTATACAGCTCCTCTGAAAATTCGTTCCTGCACTTGACTTTACAACGAGATATACTCCCGGCATTTCGAGTCCCCTGACTCTTTCCTTTTTTTTTTTCTCGCCGATCCTCGACAAAAACTATACCGACCGGCTGCGTACATCTGCGGCCGCTCGCGGAGGTTATGTTCCGCGACCCCTCGCGCACGTGACCTCGCATCATCCAATGGTGGGGCAGTTTGTCGCAAACGCAAACCACGTGCGAACCGAGTCGCGGATTCGCAACTGCGCGCCATATGGGAGCGAGGGATTAAAAAGTATAACAGTCTCGCCGCGGACACTCGCTTAACGATCCGTTATTCGCGAAATTGCGCGGGCTTGGAAAAAGGCGGGAATTACTCGTCCTCAAAAAAAAAAAAACAGGGACTGCTTAGGCGACGAAAATCGCGTTAGCCCTCGCTGCATAAACATGTGCACAATTGCGTTACACGCCTTGATAATAATACAACGGCCGCGTCGCCGGCCGAGTAATGAGATTTCCGACCGAGAATTTTGCGAAAACAGGCCGCGCGCTCTCCCACGTGTACTCGCGTCTGTGTATACATGCATAATGCACGGACGAGATCGTCGATTTGAGCACTGCTCTCCGCTCGAGTTTAGGCTACGTATACGCGCGCACACGCGCTCCTCTCGCCGTATAGTAATGCAATATTTTCAAAAGTTCCTCCCCGGACGGGGAAGACCGTGTTCTTTTGAGCGCGCAAACTTGCTTTTTCGTTCTTTTGTGAGAGACTGGTTTAATGTAAAGAGAAGTGCTCGTATTTAGGGATCTTTGCGTTTAATACTCTTTAATGATTCATATGAAGAGTGCGCGGATTTCAACAATGAATTTTTTAATACCTCCTGCTTTACACGTGGACTCTTCCTTCGCTCCGGTTTAGAATATTTAGTTACCAAATATTCAAGCGGAAGATGAAAAATTAACGTTACGATCGATTTTAATCCGAATAAATTCCGAAAAAGTTCATCGAGAAGGAACATTTTATTACCGTTCTCGAAGCCCGAGCTCCGAGGGGTAAAAATATTTAAAAGCAAACTTTACCCTCGACAAGATCAAATACAGGCGGCGAAAGACGATATTTCTTACATTCAAACCGCCAGTCTCACCGGCAGAGTATATAACCTACAGGTTTAGCCCGTGACGCGCGAGCCGAGAGCGGAAAAGCGTCCTCTCCAGCTGTTCCCTGTGCAAACGTCGGCCGTCCGGCGCGCGAAAGCTTTCGCCTCGGAGCCCCGCGGACACGGCGGCGATTGTGCTCGAAGCCGCGGGTCCGAGCTGAAGTCTTTCGCCGACGCATCGACGCGCGATATTCCAGGCGTTTGCGTCGGAAACGAGAAACAAACAGCCTCTCTTATATGCGCCGGAGAGTCAAAGGCGGCGACGCTTATTAACGCGCCGCTAATCGGCGCACACGCGCATCCTCTGTCGCGCGCGAGACTCCGCTAAATGTCTCGGATCGTCGTCTCGAGAGCGGCTTCGTTAGACGGATGCGGTTTTTGCGCGCAAACAACCCGTCTCGCGTGCAGCCGATGTATCGAGTTTGCCGCGCTTTTTCCCGCGGCGCGCTGCAATTACAGTCACGTTCTCCCTCGAATTTTCGTCCCCGCAGCCGGAGCGATATCGAAAAGTTTTTCGAGCCATTTCGTAATCGTCGGCTTCCCGGCGAGCGTGTGCCGCGAAGCCGAGCCGATTCATATATCGACATAAATAAACGATTCCCTCGCGTCGCGTCGACAAACTCGTTCCCGCGCGGAGCGGCGAAGCGCGCCTTCCCCCCGCAAACTCGAGCCGCAAAATTTTTGCAAAATCCGCGGCGGCGCCGACGGAGAACGGAAAAAAGAAGAGAGAGCCGGTGGGCGAACGAGCTCCTCTCGCGCAACCTGTTTTCCCGCCCTCGCCTCTCTCCTGTAGAAACAATCGACGTCGCGGGCGACGGCATCGATTCGGGGTCACTGACTTTCGGGGCGCAAAAAGCCCTGAAATGCAATTATGACGTGTGTACACCTGCACGCGCGCCGAGGCGCCGAGTGGGTTTACGGGAGAGGAGAGGCGGATCGATCTCCCCGCGCGCGGCGCCCCACCGCCGCCTGAATTCTCTATTAAGTAACTGTAAATTTTATACGCGGACGAGCGAATTTACGAGCTCCGGCTTTAATCCGTTTTGACGACGGAAAATTACCGCCGCCCCGAGTGCGTATAATACAAGTTCAAGTCCCGGCCGCTTTTGCGCATAATGAGCGGCCTCGGCGGTCGAGTTTTGGTGTATATGTATAAAATTGCGGATTTTCGAGCTCCCGAACTTTCGGCGTCGAGATTCGGCCGATTGAGCGAGATAAATATATACCGATCTAACGGCGATATATATATTTTATCGGAGGATAAATTCGCTCTCCGGCGAGGGTCCTTAATTAAAGTTCGTTCGAGCGCATTTAAATTAATAGACTTTTCTCGTTGCTCGCCTCGTCTAAACGACATATAGAGGCGCATAATACCCCCCCGAGCTGTCATATATAACGCCCGTAGTCGAAAGCCAGCTCCATAAAAGCGTCGCGCCGAAAGTGAAGCGGAGTTAATGAATTGAATCGCGGAATTATCCGCGTCGGAAATTTCTTAATCGCGTTCGCTCCGGCCTGAATGGGCCAATCATTAGCCTCGCCGAGAGCGTCGAGTCGCCGTCATTTTTAATTTCCCCGCTGAAAATTGCGCGCGGAAAACCCGACGCCGCCGCCGCCGCTGGTGCTTATTTCGCGGAGGAGAAGAAAGTACGAGCGGTGTTCGCGTCGGCGAATGTATAAAGTAAAAGCTCTCCGGGCTTAACGAACGTTTCGAGTTATGCGAATTTAGAGATGAATCTCGGACGCGCTACTTTTTGGGGGATTTTAAAATTTACAGCCGGACCATTTCTTTGTCGCAAGAGAGAATCTTTTATACTTTGGGGATTTCGTCCGGGGTGTAATTAGTGAAACTGGATTTTTCGAAAAAAAAAAAACGTCTCTTTTTTTTAAAATTCTGAAAAAGAATTTTCAATTTGAAAATCCTTTCGAAAGTAAAAGGGAGCGAATTTTTTTTCTTTTCAAAGGATTTCAGGAAAATTAAAGCTACATATTTCTTCAAAGGCGTGCAGATCTAATTCCTCGTACGAATAAAAATGTAAAGTAAACAATGTACGGGCAGATAGAATCGGGCTTTCTCTCGACTTTTATTATGCATCAAGATAAACCGTCCGCAAAATTCCGAGCTATACAAGTCCGAGAGAGAGAGAGAGAGCGGATCGCCTCAAAAATCCCCGACACTCCGGGCGCTACCTCCGAATTCAAATTTCGACCGCCGAAGCCCCCCATTATATTCCGCGAGGCAAAGAGAGAAGGCGAAAAAGAGCGAGGCGTCCGTATCGAAACCTGCACAAATCCTCGCGAGAACGGGCCTCTCGCACGCGAGATGAGCCGGCGGTGCATTCGCGCAGGCGCGGGGATCGATGTGTATGCGTTCGAAAGAAAAAAAAAGAAAAGAAAAAAAAGGAACAACGGTCGGCTCGGGCGAAGACTCGGATAAATAATGCATCATATGTTGCGCCGGTCGCGGATCTCTCTCTCTCTCTCTTGCACACACGTGCAAAGTTGGCCCCGACGGCGACGACGATTCGAATTAAAAATAGCAGCGCCGGCGCGCAGTTTACATTTTACAATGCCGGTGCAACGTTCCATCTCGGCGGCCGACGGACTGTAACGCCGAGCGCGCGATGTGTGTGTGTGCTATCGCTATTCTTGACTTCTTCGCTATTCCGGCCCTTTATCTTTCGCGTATAATGCGAAATGTGCTTTGCGTTTCCGCTCTTTGAGCTCCGGTGTACGCTCTATTTTCGTATACGTTACCTGCCGCCGTCGCCGCCGCCGCCGCTCGCTGCTTTCTTTATGGAGAGAAAATTCGAACGCCCCTTTGTTCAATGCTTTTCGATTAATCGTCGCGTTCATTGCCGCTTCCGCTCGGCTGCCTCTCGATAAAGAAGCGAAAACGTACGCGTAAAAGTACATTTCGTTCGCCGCGCGAACTGTGGATTAAAAAAAAGGTTGTTCAAATTTTGGAAACTTTCGTAAATTGTTTTTTGATAAACACCACGAAAACTGCCCCTGTATACGGTGTACGAAAAAAAAAATGGAAATTGTTTCGCGCGCATACGTCGGCGCGCGGCTGCAAAGGCAAAAGAGTAAACGAAATGCAAACAGCGGCGCGGGGCACAGTCGGAACGTAAGTCAATTTTTCGACAATTCGAATCTCTCGTGTTCGGGGCTCGCGTTCGAAATTTAAATTTAACCTCCTCTCTCTCTCTCTCTCTCTCGTGCGGCGCGCGGCCCCGCGCGCGATAAACATCGCGAGAAATAAGCAAACGATTTCGGACGCGCCCCGAGATAAAACGAGAAAAACGAGCGCCGCGTATTATCAAAGGGAGAAAGAACCTGCAACATTATTCGACGGCGTTGGATATAGCTGCGAAGTCTCGCCGGCGCGGTGGTGAGAACAGTTTTTTTTTTTTACCGTTTAATTAAGCGCATTTAAATTCTAGAATTACAGAGCTTCCTATACGTTCGGCCGATCATTCGAAAATTTGCAATTTAAATGTTGCTCGCCCTCCGACTGTAACTCTTGAAAAATAGCCTTTTTTTTATTAAGGCAGAAAGCTAAAATATACGGTACTCCAGGCGGGAAAAATTGCATATTTCAAAAATTTCGCATGCATCGGCCCCCTCAAGAGCGAGGGAACGAAATTTCCATTCGTCCGAACGGAGGGCAGGAGAGGGCGTCGGCGGCGGGGCTTCGGAATTCCAGGCGAAAAAATAAATGTTCGCTCTCTCCTCCGCAAAGTAAACACACAATCGTTCGCCTCGTTTTTTCGTTTTGGCGCGCGGAGGTCCTGGGCCAGGCGCGTGTGCACACCTTGCGATTCGAATTTCGAGTTCCAAGGACGCGGCGCGCGGCTGACTCGCTGAAAAATGAATGCCGCGGAGCGACCGTATAACTCCACCCGTCTCTCTCGCTGATATCCGCGTGACTCGCTGCTTTTGGGCTGCCTGCGCGCCCGATATATGCGTCCGTGTAGATAAATGGGAGGGCTAGTTTGTATGCGCGAGGAAAGTGATCCGCTTCTTGCGGGGGGGGGCTGGAATCCCTTGGCTCTACTTCCAAAGATGGACGCTCTCTCTGGCATTTTTCGCAGCTTTCTGCCGAAAGAAATTCCGAGCCACCCCGCGGACGCTATATATCCCTCGTTCGACTTTTTGCGAATTCTCGCTTGAAACGCGCCGGAAAATAATGACGGGAGCGAATTTCGATGCGAATATTCGGGTAATATACATACATTTTTGTCCTCCGTGATAACAGGCGAATTTACAAGCGAAAAGACAAAGTCTGCTTAAAATTTGAACTTGAGCAGTGGTAGGGGATTTGGCGGTTAAAACTTGTTTGTGTTGCACCTTCCCGTTGACGGCTGAGGAGTGAAGGCTAGCAGGCTTCTGAAAAATTTTTGATAATTTTTTCAGCTAATTCGCTCGACTCTCGGCTTCAAGATGACATAGAGAGAATTTGTTATACCCTTGGATAAAGATGAGCTCGTCGCCCGCACGCACTTCGGACAGGACGGCCACCGGGACCCGGTGCCCTTGCACTTGTTAAGCAGAGAAATCAATGGTGAGATTTTGAAAGTATCGTGTTTATTTATAAAACAAGATTTTTAAATGTTTAACCTTTCAATGTTCTCTTTTGTCGACTCTGTATAAATTAGATTTCTATAAATTATCATTAGGAATTTATTCATTTTGTTTGACATATGAAAAATGTAGTTTGTGTATGGTGCTTTTCAAGTTTAAATACAAAATATTGCAGATTCTGTATAATTATATTGATTTTTAGACATTAGTGTGCAACACTTGACAGACAAAGGACCAGTTGATCTGATACAGGAAAAACAAGATGTTTTCTTTTCTGTGATTCTCCATGGAAGCAAAGTAGAGATAGCAGTACTGCTAAAAGCTTTTAGCAGGGTTTTAAAAAGTAATTTAAATTTTTAAATTATCATAAATAATAACTATTAGCAAGAAAATATTATATATTTATGTTGATGTTTTTAGTTCTGCAAAACCTAATATCGAATTTGGAAAAGAAAGTTGAACAGTCACAAGAATTAGATTTTGAACAAGATGAAAAAATTAAGTTATTGTCAACAAATAAAATGTCGGCATATATTTTGTCTTCTATATTATGTATCATAGAAGACCAAATTGCTGACATTGGCAGTAATGTTGAAAACATTGGAAAAGTGAGTATTTTGTTAAAATAGTTTTAACTTGCAGTCTTTTTAATGTATTGTTACAAAACCATTGTAGCGCAAGAAAGCGGTTCAAAAATCGGATGTTCAAGAAGAGTGGGAAGCTTTGAGAGAAAAAGCAATGGAAACCTTACATCGGTGGCTACAGTTGCCACTGAAAAATTTGTGGACACCACCTATTGTAGAAGATACATTTGTTGGGTAAGTAAATATTAAAATTTTAACATGCTTATTTTAAATTTTCATTTTACTACTTTCTAAAATTAATCAGGGTTGTCAGCCAAATTTGTTACAAAATATTAGAGAAAACCAAAGACATAAAATCTAAGACTGCTAGAAACTTAATATTCCAGGTAACTACATGATACAACAAACTTGTTAATAGTAAAATAATATTAAATAAACAATTAAAATTTTAGATCCTTGGCACATTGGTAAAGAAATATAATCATGGTATTGCTTGTGTTGTTCGCATTATACAACTCGCTAAGTTTCATGAAGCCCTTGCAGCACCTATCGGTGCTGGTGTTGTTCTGATGGTTACAGAATGTGGATGTAGTGGCTTAATAAAAGAGATTGCCAAAGAAATTGGTGTAAGTGAACCTACAGAAGCAGATGCTCGAAATTTTTCTGCTTTTCTTGAAGCAATTGCTTCAGCACAGGCAGACATTGTGGTGCCAATTTTGGACAGTATAATGGATTATCTTGATAATGACGTAAGATACTATTTACAAAATATTAATATTTGTATAAAATTAGTTTAGATATGTTATGTTTTTTTTATCTTTACAGTGCTATGTTATGAGGAATTGTGCAATTGGCGTCATGGGAGTAATTGTTGCGAATGTTCTGACTGGTGAAGATTTACCAACTGAAAAACGTGTTTTGAGAGATGAGTGTTTGGACAATTTAGAGGAGCACATTTTAGATAACAATGCATATGTTAGATCCAAAGTTCTTCAAACATGGCAAAAATTATGCTGTGAAGGTGCAATACCTTTATCAAGGCAAAATCGCCTGTTAAAAGCATCAGTTCTAAGATTAGAAGACAAAAGTGCAAACGTCAGAAAGCAAGCTTTGCAGTTATTACGTACAGTCCTCCAAAGCAATCCTTTTGCATCTAAGGTTTACGTTTGTTCTCTTATTTCTCCTATTCAATTATAATTTTTATTTAGTTGTACATAATAATAATTTATATTATATATTTTGTATATACTATGTACAAAATGTATTGTAGATAAATCAAGAAAAGTTCGCTCAAAACCTCGATCAAGTTAAAGCTGAATTAAAGCAATTACAAACAAGTGTTTACCATACTGCTGGAGCAGAAGGCGAGAAAGAGGAATTGTGGAATACTCAACTTCCACTAATTGAAGAAGCGATTGAAAAACTTACAAAAGAACCTGGTAAATTATTTTGATAACTTATTCCTCTTGCAAAACTGAAAACTGATCAACTTATCTCATAAGCGTGCTAAAAAGCTTTTTAATGTAGATTTCTTTTTGGTCTTAGATAACGCTACGGAAAATCAAGAAAATAACGAAATGCAAGATGATATTGACATTAAAGAAACATTTGACAAGATTCAAAATTATATTTTAAAAGATAAATGTTTGAAGGCAGTCAAGTACTTGCAAAAAATGTTTATACAATCAGGTTTTGCAAAGGAAATGACGGATTTATCTGAAGAAACAAAGAAAGAGGCACTGCTCTTATTCATGTACAAAATTTTTATGAATTCAAGTTCTAAGCAAAATGAAGAAAAAGAGAAATCCAAAGAAAAATCTAAGAAAACTTTAGCAACTGATCAAGAAGAATTAAAGCAATTAGATCAAATAAAAGTTAAAAAGAAACTTGTTAATTATTTAGAGGTATGAGAGCGTAACATTAATTAAATAATTCATAAAAACGATTTAACATTTTATGAGTAAAATATTTACTGAACTTATATTAATACTTCTAATTTGCAGAATTGCCATAAATTTTCACTTGAACTCGAAAAAACTATACCAACCGTGGAAAAACTACTTTATTCAATGAATGCTGGTGATGCGATCGAAGCTTGTTCCTTTTTAGGCGCAGCATACCAATTCCAAATAGCAGGAGCCTTATCTGGTGTACGAAAAGCACTTTTTCAAATTTTCAGTCGTGACCAATCGGTGCGAGACAATCTGGCCACGGTGTACAAGGAAATATATTTGGATCACTCAGGAACACAAATGAGTTGTCGTGCCAAAGCTCTGTTGTCTGTTAAATCACTTATTCAGTTGTTGGATGGTATGTTACCTGGACAAAGTACAGCACTTTCAAAACTTGTTATTTCCTGGAGAACTAATAACGAACTTGACGCGGAAGCTTTAAAAGTAATATTTTACTATATTAAGATTTTTTTTTATTAATTAAAAGAAATTATTTATTATTACTGTTTTCTGTAGGTAATGTGGGAAATGTTTTCTTTGAAATTGGCAAACACAACTCCAGAAGAAAGTAGGTCTGCTTTAATGTTATTAACGATGGCTGCTCAAGTAGAGCCAAATATCATTACTGACAATCTAGATGTACTTATTAAAGTCGGACTGGGCCCACGAGCCCGAACAAATTTATTGTTAGCTCGAGATACTTGTAGAGCTTTCCTAGCAATCAAACAAGATTGTTCTAAGGATATTGATAAATCTCCCATAAAGTTCGTCAATGATTCATATTAATTAATATTTTATATTTTAATGTAATTTTTTATTCTTTATTTTTTTATTGTAGGTATCCGAATGATCACGAAATCTTCATTCAAATCTCCAGCCTTTTAAAAGAAACTTTCTTTGAAGAAAATGAAAATGGATATATATCTTTTGCAACAGATGCAATAAACGTTATTTATCATGTACGCATATTAACTATTTCTATTTTCTATAATTTAACTTATACATACAATATAAATAATCTTAATTATTACAGTTAGCCGACCAACCAACTAAATTGGTTGAAGAGATCCTTGGTCATGTAGGTAAGGCTGGAAACTTTATTCGAGAGCCTGACAATCATGAAAACAGCTCCTCAATATGCTCACTCTGGACAGCACGTTTCCTCTTTCTAACTGGTCATTTAGGAATTCGTGAAATGGTACATCTGGATCAATCAATTTATAAGGAGCTTAAACGTAGAAATGCTGTTAGAGAAAAAAAGAAAGAAATCCAGTCGCGCTTAAGTAACATACGAAGACGAAAATCGATGAATGTATCAACGATTTCTTTGGTTTCGAACGCATCAACAGTAGTTGGCAGTGCCCAACGGTCAATCAGAAGAAATGAAGAAGAACAAGAAGATGCTATGGAAGGTGCAACTGCTGATGATGCTGATGCTGAACACATTAATATGTGCTTGGAAGTAGAACTTCTTGGTGACAATAGTTTTCTTAGTAAATTTTTGTAAGTTTACATTTTTACATTTTTTTTTATCGTATGATTTATTGCTTATTCTAAATTCATATTAAAGGCCACTTATTATGGAAGTATGTCAACATCCTGAAAAATATCCTGATGTATTTGTTCAAGCACACGGAGTGTTAGCGCTTTCCAAATTTATGACTATTAGTTCAAACTTTTGCGAAGCGAATCTTCAATTGTTAGTGACGATTTTGGAGCGGTCATCTCATCCACAAATTAGAGCTAATATTCTCGTAGGCTTAGCAGACCTAATGACCAGATTTCCCAACCAAATTGAACCTTGGACTTCACATATTTACGGACGGTTAGTTTTCCTATCATTTTTATTAATCTAAAATGGAACTATCGGTACATAAATTATTTATAATCAGTGTTTGTAATTTATCATATTTTTTTCTATTTATATTGCAGTCTTAAAGATGAAAATCTTACAGTAAGAAGCACTTGTATTCGAATGTTATCGAACTTAATATTAGGTGAAATGATTCGTGTTAAAGGACAAATAGCTCAATTGGCACTTTGTATGGTAGATGAAAATGAGACTATTCGTTCAGATACAAGACAGTTATTTAAAGACTTGTCCCAAAAAGGAAATGCTCTTTACAATGTTATGCCAGATATACTATCCTGTTTATCTGACTCTGAACTTAATTTGTCAGAAAAGGATTTCCAGGAAATTATTAAGTAAGTTAGAAAAGATAAATTTTTATATTTTAATACTCGTTTATTATCAGTAAATTATTTATATATCATTTATTATTAATTTCATGTTATTCATTTCTAGGTATATTTTGGGGTTGTTACAAAAAGACAGACAAGTGGATAGTATTATTGAAAAACTGTGCAGTCGATTTAAATTGGCTACAACTGAGCGTCAGTGGCGAGATTTGTCATATTGCCTTACACTTCTTAAATTTAGTGCTAAGGGTAAATATAATAAATTTTTATTACTATGACTAAAAAAACTTTTTCTTAAATATATTATATTTTCTCAGGTATAAGAGTTTTAATTAACGATTTACCATTATTGAAAGAGAAAATCCATAATGACGACGTACAGAGAGCCTTAAATTCTATAATTGAACAAGCAAAACGACGACCTGAAGCAAAAACAGCTTGTCTAGAACTAGAAGAGAAAGTTAAGGAACTTCTGGATAGTACTGAAAAAGTAGAGGACCCATTAAAAGTTAGAACAGATAGTGAAGCGATGCCGCCACCTTCAAGACCTATACCTAAATCTGCGAAAGCCAAAAAGAAGACTCGCCGAATAAGAAGAGATGAAGAAGAAGATGATGATGAAATGGAGGGTGATGAGGATTATGAAAATCATAGGCCAAGTAGAGGTTCTAGTAGTGCGTCAACTAATACCAGTAACAGCTCTGTTAGAAGTAAGCAAAATATTTATATTATAATAATTTATTCTACCTTTATTTTTTAAATAATATAATTAATTTGCATATAAATTACAGCAAGAAGAGGAAGATCTAGCGTAAAAGATGAATCTTCGGTAAACAGTGATTCAGAGGATGAATCTACTAAAACGCCTCGAAAATCTTCAAGAGCTTCAGCGTCAAATAATTCTACACCAGGTAAAACTTATTAACTATTAATTTAAATTGTGGTACATGGCAAATTTAAATTAAACGTTTCAATAATTATTTTAACAGTTTCAACAAGAAGAACTCCGCGTGGAAGAAGAGATACTACAAATACATCTACATCAACACCAACAAAACGAACGCGATCATCTAGAAATTAACATTACAATACTGTTCAGTAATAAAAGTAATGAAGATCTTTTTATCATCAAGATGTATTTATATTTTAGTTTGTATATAACAATATTTATGTAAGTACATCAATTTTTTCAACATATTCGTAAATGTATTAATATAATTGTTCGTCATACATAAAGTATATTGTTTATCATTAAAAGTGTCCTAATAATAAATTATACAAATAAATTTATATTTTAATATTATTTCTTTTTCTATTTTCTATTAGCACAGATCATTTAAACAAAAAGTTTGTAAAAAATCGTATATTGTCACGTTGCTTTCTTACTTTCATTATTTGAAATTTTTTTAAGCTCTTACTATTTTAAGCTGGAATAATTTCTGTTTTGCTATCTTTTGTTACTAATTGCAAAAGACTTCCATTTACTGGCCTTTCTTGTTTGTGAGCCCACTTTAAGAAAAGTC
The DNA here is from genome assembly GCA_900474385.1 of Ormyrus pomaceus. Taxonomy (NCBI): domain Eukaryota; kingdom Metazoa; phylum Arthropoda; class Insecta; order Hymenoptera; family Ormyridae; genus Ormyrus; species Ormyrus pomaceus. Next base: position 31,003 of record UCOM01000400.1, read on the forward strand.
TGCAATAAATTAATAAATAATGTAAAAGTCATTTTCTATTTTAATGATTGAACAAAATTTACATGCTCTTGCTTACTCTGCAATAAATTCTAGTGGAGTCCAAGTTGTGGTATCAGCTTTTGGCATCCATTTGCGATTCATAGGAGTGTCTAACGTAACTGGCAAAATACTGACAACTAGAGATTGAGCTGGAAGACCACTACCATCAGTTGCCAATGATTTTGTTAGTTGGTGAACTGCTGCTTTAGCCATTCCATAGCCAATCATTCCTGAAAGAAAATTATAGTGATAGTTCTAAAGCAAAATACCAGTTAGTTTAAGGTTTGAACTAGAAAAATTTACCTGGAGTTCCTTCAAGTGCAGCCTTAGCACCAGTGAGTGAAAGGAAACCACCTTCTTTCAGATATTGTGAAGCTATTTTGGCAGCTATGACTGAACTCCAAACACTTTGTTTCCACATTAGGTCACTGTTCTTCACAAAGTCCTTGTTGGCTGCATTACCTCCTGCCCATCCACCAGCAACACAAATTACTCCATCAATCTTATTATCTCCTAAAATTTCTTTGATTTGATTTAGAATTTGATTCTCCTATAATCACAATTAATTATATCAAAATTTTATTTTTTTATTTTTTAATTTTTTTTCTAAAAAAAAAACACTTGTATTTGTATAATCACCTGATCCAGCCAGTTTTGTTCAACGTCTACTATAACATTTGCATCAGCTGATTCATTTTGTTTCATATCAATTGAACCAACCCACTATAAAACAAAAAATAAAATTTCTTATTAAAAATAAAAAATGGATATTACAGCCATTTTTAGAATAAACAATGATATACTTAAATGTATTTTTTTAAAAGTTTAAAAATGTATTGTTTGTAATCATTCATTTCAACATAAGTGATTCATTATCTACAGATACTCTATAAAGTAAATAAGAGCTAATTTTAAAGGCCCCTTGCTTAAATTTGACCTTAAAAAAATTATCTGTATGTATGTGGAAAAAATAAAGTTTGTTTAAATAAATATTTATCATTGAACAAAATATTTATTTATAAATCACATAATGAGGGGGCTTGTCTGTCATAAAAAATTAATAAAAATGTAAGTATTCCATGAGTAAATGTATGAGATACATTTAGAAAGTAAATGCTACAAAGACCTTGAATATTTCTCCTTCCAGTTACCTTACGTTAAAGAATTGATAGAAAAAATTAATGTGAGAAATCTCAGTAAATCTGCAGTTAATAAGCCTATTTAAATTATTTATATGCTTGTTTTTCTAAATAATTTCACTATTAAAGACACATTTATCTATATAGTTTAAGATTATTAACTTTTACATTCTTTTTACTAAAAAAATATTTTTATTAGCATCTAAATATAAACAGAATTCTTTCAATACACTGCTAATATAATCTAAAAAATCTTTTAAAGTTTGAAACAGTAAAATATAAGACTGATTAATTAATATTTTTCAATACTATCAAATAATAAACTATCAAATATATAATTTCGCATGTCTTTATTTTAAAATTCCACAAATTTATCTGTAACTAAATAAAAAACCCAATAAAAAATAGTTGCTCCTAATTAATATACAATTTCGTAAGCAACTTTTCTCACAACCAACCGGTACTAATTAACAATTCCGTAACATTAACGAATGCAAAACTCGCGTGCGACGTCAATTTTATCAAAAATTTAATTCAAAACATATGTTAGAAAATCAACGATCAATACAGCAACAAGTGTCCTACGCCCAAAAATCCCATCGTATAAAAAAGACTAATCGCTCAAAACAAGTACGCATCAAAGAAATACCGGCCGCTCTCGGCATTCCGGCAAAAGACAGTTCGAAACTCACCCAATTTTTGGATTTAAAGGTGTTAACGCAGGCCGTGCCTAAGGCACCCTTTCCTCCGTAAACGAAGACCCTTCCGAGTACTGTTGCCATGGTCGAGCGAGCGACGAATGAAGGAAACTGAGATTGCTGTAGTAGTGCTCGCGGGGGGTTGAGAACAGAAGTGAGAGGAAATCTCCGTTCGAGATTCGCTGCCGAGCGAAGGCCGACGGAAAGCGACGAGCTCCGAAGCAGCGCGTGGGGAGTCATAGGGATGGGAGATGGTGTGTAAATGCCGTCAATGAGCTATGGAATGGCTAAAAAAATATTGCATCATTTCGAGTCACGTGATGCTTTATTCAAGCGGCAAACTTGAATGCTAGGGCTGGAGTGAGAAATTTATGCAATTGATGGATCTTACTGAGAGTGATTAATGAGAGATTTTTCTTTGTGTTGTATATAGATAGAATAATAAAATAAAATTTTATTTAGTAGTGCTAATTAGCAAATATTAGGAATTATCTTAAAAGAGGATTTTCTAAGATTTGGAATCAACGGTTATTTTTAGGAAAAACCTTTTCAACTTTTATAGATATTTTTTTATTGAAGACATTAATAAAACAGTAAAAAATAGTATTATTGTACAGTAAATACTTAACTTATAACTTAAAACCTTATTCTAAATTTCTAATTTTCATTTTGGACTATCCTTATGCTCAAGTATCCAAAAATGTTTTTTCACATTTTTCAATGAGATCCTGTCCGAACTCTTCCTTTTGATTAATTTTGAAATAAGATCCCTAGCTCCAGGTGTAATTTGAGGTGGCCAAGGGATCTCGACATTTTTTATTTTTGCGTAAGTTTCATCTGACGTGTCGCTGAGGAAAGGTGGGCGACCAACCAGAAATTCATAACACAGAATTCCTAAACACCAGTGGTCAACAAAGATATCATATTTTTCACCTCTCACCATCTCTGGAGGAAGATAATCCAATGTACCGCACATTGTGTTGCGCTTTGTCGAAGGAGCATGAACAGACCAGCCAAAGTCAGCCAATTTGATATCTCCATTGTGCGTGAGCAGTAAATTTTCAGGCTTTATATCTCTATGAATAACATTGTTTCTGTGACAGTATTCGAGTGCATCTGCAACTTGATATGTATACTTTGCAGACAGGTGTTCACTGAATCTTTCCTTTGGTTGCCTTTTCAGTTCTTTATAAAGTTCACCTTTGGCTGCAAACTCAAGTACCAGATATATCCTTTTTTCATCATGAAAGTATGTTAATAACTGTAATATATTAGGATGCCTCAGATGAGATTGAATTTCTATTTCTCTTAGAGCTTGTTTTTCAACTCTGGATTTTACTAATTCATTTTTAAAAAGAGTCTTTAGGGCTACCATGTAATGTGTTGCTTTTTCTCTTGCTAAATATACTCTCCCAAATTTTCCTCTTCCTAAAGGTGCACCGACATCAAAGCTGCCAATACTCCATTGATGTCTATAAAAATATAACAATTAATAGTTAATGATTTTCTGAATTAAACAATCAAAATTAAAATTAAATAAAAAGCACATACCCATCTTTACGAGCTTCAATATGTTCCTTCATGATCTTGATGTTTTCTTCTACGTCAGCAGCATAATGGGGAGGAACTTCTGGTGGAACTCTAAATATATCATTGGCCATGACTGATTATTTTCTTACAAATCTATGAATAAAAATCCTAGAAAAGAATATCAATATTTTAATACATCGCGTTTTATTAAAATTATTAAATTAAAATACTACAGCTCAGACAATACTTTGAAATTTTTAAATTAAAAAAGGATTATTTCTTCTTAGTTACAATTTAAATAAATTAAGAAAATTAAATATTTCTCGCACTAGATTTCCGAGTTGTTGCAATGTTTATAAAAATTTATTTTGTATGTAAAAAGTAGAGGTTAGATTAGGAACGCTTTAAAATAATTTTTTTCTTGAAAAAATTATCGTATGCTTTAAATATATTAATTACATTTTACCAACTAAATAAAATATAAAAAATTATTTGTCTTTTATAATTAATTGAACAGTCATGAAGCCTTTGAACTTTACAACTCACTTACTTTTGATGATAAAATACTTAATGGATGAAGTACACTAATACAAAATAATTGACATCGATATTGAAAAATAACGATTATTTTTATTAAAAATACTATTTATTAACTGAACTTGAGATGGTATGGCTTTACCTTTAGCAAGGCCTAAGATTTGTTAACTGAGTTCACTAACTGTCACTTTAAAGCAAATTAAAACGATTATTCGTCAATCTTACCAATATTGCAATAGCAATTGGAGGGAAAAAGAACAAGCGTATTTTGAACCATGTTTTGGACCGTCATACCGTCAAATTAAGGTCAAACAGGTCTGTTCCTTCTTCCTTTTCTTGCGAATGCGAATAAACTTTATAAGCGCCATCATGAGGTGTATTTTCAATCCACCAATAAAATTGAATTAATTTTAGCCAAAAACACGAGGGCGAGGGAAATGCGCGCGAAAATGTTTTACAGTGTGGTACTGTGGTGTGTGAAGTATAGTGAAGTGCATGATAATACAATACAAAGTTACAAAAGTTGTCAATGAATTAAGTATATATAACATTCATTTAACACAAAAGATTATTAAATGTTTGATTTCTTGATAAGTAGTCTTAATATTTTAGGTCTTAATTTAGTGTAAAAAAAAATGGATTTTACACCAAAACGAAGGCGTACTACTGTCAAACCAGAAACAAGTGCTCTTCTAGAAGCTTATCCACATGATTTAAATTTATTTAAAGTACCTCCAACTGGTCATATCTCTCTTGTTGAATTTCAAGACTTAGCTTTAGAGAGACAGAAAGGTATGCTTTGAAATGTTGATAGAAAGATAAATTTTAACTTTGAATTATTAAAATTATAATTTTTTAAATAAAATCTTTTATTAATTTTAGTTCTTCAATTACTTCAAGTTGCTCTTGCTCAACAACATAAAACATTAGATGAACTCAAATCTGCTTTTGTAAAATCATTGAAGAACGAAGGATACACATATTATTCTAAGCTTGTCAAGGCACAAGGTTGTTCTTGTCATGATGAGTCATATTTAGAAGCAAGAAGGAGAGATCATATATCACATTTTATTTTAAGATTAGCATATTGTTTAAAAGAAGATTTACAAAATTATTTAATTCAACATGAAACTGAACTTTTTAAGCTTAGGTTTACTTCTTTAAATAAAGAAGGTCTGACAAAGTTTATGGCTTCTAGTGGACTTCACTATTCTCCAGTTAGTATTTTTCTCATCATTTAAAATTAAATTACATTTTTAGTAATATTCAAATATTTTACTTTTAAAAACATGGCTTTTTATAAAAAATATTGTTTTGTTCTAGATATCACAAGAGTTTAAAGAAGAGAATCGAGAAAATTTATTCGCATCTACTGCCAAAGATAGAGATTTTGAAAATACAGATTTCTATGAATTACCATTTGATGAAGTTGTAGATTTGATAAGTGACAGAAAAGTGTATGTTCATAGAGGAATAGCATATATTCCTCAAGATGACCTTATTTCAGTTTTTATTACACATTTTAGAAGTACTTTAGCATATGAATTAAATGTAAGTTATTTTATATCAAATTAATTCTTGATACATTTATTAAAATAATGTAACAAACTTTTAGAATGCAAAAAAATATGTTATGAAGAATCTTGATGATGATAGGCTACAAGCTTTTTTAAAGAGTCTTCCAGAATGCTATGAGGGTATGTCAAAAGTTGTTTGGAATACTGAACATACACCAATCAGCAAATTAAATGATGTAATTATCATTTTTTTTACAGTAACAATAAATATACTAAAATAAAAATTAAAAATTAATAAAAAATTATTTTTTGCAGTTATCAAAGACATCATATCCACTTTGTATGAGAATAATGCACGATCACTTGGTAACTCACCATCATTTAAAAAATACAGGACGTTTGCAATATGGTCTGTTTCTTAAAGGTATAAATGTTACTCTTGATGATGCCATTGAATTTTGGAAGTCTGAGTTTTTGAAGAAAGAGGGCATGAATGAGGATAAATTTATTAAGGAGTATCGGTATCAAATCCGATATAATTACGGTAAAGAAGGAAGACGTGTAGATTACAGGCCTCTTGGTTGTAATAAGTTGATAAATGATTTTATTGGACCTGGTGACGTTCATGGTTGTCCTTATAAGCATATGGACACAGATGAATTGACAAAAAGACTTATGGAATACAAAATAAATCCAGCAGGTGAAATTAATAAATCAAGTAAAGATTCATGTTTCAAATTTTTTAGATTAATTTTTCAATAAATAAAATTTTTCCAGATATGGTTGAAATTACTAAACTTGCTAGCGAAGGTCATTATCATTTAGCATGTACAAAATATTTCGAAAGTACACATAAACAGTATCCTGGAACAATGTTTCTTCATCCAAATCAATATTTTAATGCAAGTAGGGAGATATTAATTAAGGATGAAGTAAAAGGTAGGATATATATTTTCTTTTTAATTAAATATAAATGAATAAATAAATAAAAATGAATGCTTTTCAAATAAGATAGTAACATTAATTTTATAAATTTGTCAATTGTTTTGCTGTAGAAACAAATACTCAAATGGACACGAATCCTTCATTATCTCCAGAGAAAATTTCACAACCCATCAAAGTAAAAGTTGAAAACAATCTAAATATAAGTAACTCAATTACGCCATCCAGAACGGCAGAAAAGAAAGTGAAGACCACCGACAGAAGGTCGGAAAAAATGAATCCTGTTAATATAGAAGCCCTATTGAATGATAGTGATTAATAAGTGCTCAGTTTAATTATAAGTTTCTATTACAATTGCAAATCATTCTTTATATATTCAATGTTTATTTATAATTTTTATATTAATAAATAGGTTTACAAAAGTGTACATTCAAAAATACGTATAAAGATACGTAATTTTTTAAAACTTTTATCTACACGTAACTGCTAACTTCCGAAAGACGTTGATATTTAGGAATGAAGTTTTCGCTAACATCTTGGATCATTCTTATGACAAGTTTTTCAAGATCGTATTCGTGTCTCCAGCCCCAATCTCTACGAGCTTCGCTGTCATCAAAAACTTGTGGCCATGTATTCGCTGTAGGACAGAAAAGTTAACAATTAAACTCGTTGCTAAACTACACTATATCAAGCAACGACTGATATTTTACCGCTTTAACTTACCAATATTCTGTCTACTGTCAGGATTGTAGCTGACTTGCAGGTCAGAAATATGTTTTTTCATCTCGGCAAATAGTTCTTCAGGCGTGAAGCTCATTGCGGTGACGTTGTAGACGCGCCTGTGAAGCTGCTCGCAGGGTGCATTGAGGAATTGGAAGAGGGCCGCCAGACAATCGTCAATGTACATCATCGGTAAGCGCGTGTGCGGCTCTAGGTAACATTCGTATCGCTTATGTAGCAGACCCTCGTGGAATACCGCCACCGCATAATCTGTTAAAAAGAGAATATATATATTTTTTTAACGTTTTTTATGCCTGATGCGAGCTTTGAAGTTTAAGGTCACGCAAATGTTTTTGCGCGAACCGTAACTAATAAAGCTAGTGATTATTACGTGCTAAGGTTGTAATTATCTTTATGTTATGTAACTATATTTATTTTTAGAATGATGATTATTTTAAATATTAATTATGGTTTAATTTCAATAATTCATGAAGATATTTTCCGTAATTATTCGTACAATTTTGATAAGTAATTTAATAATTTGTTTAAGAAGAAAATACAGAAACGTCATGTAAAAGTTTTATTTTGATAGTAAAGATTATTGTTATGTTGTACATTTTAGCGTTTTTATTTCACTTGAAAGTTCGATCCATTCAAAAAAATCCCTCAAAATTTATTCGTAGTATTAGAAGAAATATATTTACAAAAAGTATTGCGAAAGTTGCCAACGCTCGATTTTAAGACTCGCAAAGGTTCAAAAAACATTTCAGAACAATTTAAAAAAAAAAAAAAAAAAAAAAAAAACGCAGTAAAACGAGAAGACGACGATTCCCCGCCGAAACTGTCGCAATTCGTACAAAAAGTGCATCTCATCGAAGAATTCCGCGAATTCCGCAAAGAGCGTTCGCTCGCCCGCGCAAAAAATGCTCATTCACGGATGGGGAGGCAATCGACACGGCGCGGCTTCGACAGCACAGCGACTCTCCAATTACAGGCTGCCCCCTTACGCGGCGCACCGACGAATTGCGCTGTTACGCAATTACTTTGGGCCGCAGCGGCGGCGGCTGCGTTTAGCATAGGTAGCGCGTATCGCGCTCTACTTCCTGCGAAATGGCGCTCGCGCCGGAGATACTTATTCAGAGTCGCGTTTCTTCTTTGATTCGCGCAACACGCCGATTCCTCCGCGCGGCGAACTGATCGGCGCAATTGCCGCAAGCGGCGAACGTTGGGAAATCCGCGGGGGGGAAAGATTCGAGTGGAGATTTTGACGTATTGGTCTCGTTTTGTTATTGCGTTAGCGCGGAATTGCACTTTAAGTGCTTGCCTCGATTAAAGCATGCTAAATTAAAACCACAAAACATTATTAAATTTTGTTATAATGTACAGTGTTTATAGAGCGCCTCATAATTTCTTCTGACTATGATTACATTAAAGGTGCATCTCTAAAAGGTTTTCTCACCAGTGGTCCCTCCGCCGGGCGGATCGCTGCTGATGACGCCGGGGAAGCGCAGACACCGGAAGTCCAGGCCGAATTTGTGATGGTAGTATTCGCCGAGTAATTCGGCGTGAACCTTGCTCACGCCGTAAATCGTCCGGGGCCTCTGAACCGTCACGTTCGGCGTTGGATTGCGGGGTGAATCCGGCCCGAAGGCGCCGATAGTCGACGGCACGAAAATCCGCAGGTTGTACTGTTTCGCCAGCTCGATCACGTTGTGCATACCTGCGAAAGTCGGGGGAGCGCGATTAAATTTAATTAGCGCCGCCGTTTTTTCAATTGCGATAAAATTGATGTAAGGTCCTATATTAAATAAACATCAAGGATGGAGGAGGTTGATGCCACCGAGTTTTCTATGGCACTTTTACCAGATTAACGACCTTACCAAAAGTGAAACTGGAGGTAAATCACACCTTGAGCGTAACTAGCATGAGATTATCAATGTATGTAATATACGACCGCAGCAGGAATACAGAAGTAAGGAGACAAAAGAGAGAATCGCAAGTAAAAGTGCATCGCGTTACACTGGAGGCAATTATTTGCTTTCTCCTCGACACTTTCTGCCGTCGCAAATTTCGAGCAATTATTTCGTCAGAACTCCAGGAACATTTTTTACACGCAGCTTTACTGCTCGCTTTGTTGAAATATGCGTTCTTACAGAACACTTCCTTTCGCCGTTCTTTTAGAAAAAAAAGAAACCACAAGTCTAGTGTATATAGTTAGATTTTAAAATCCTGTATCGAATCTTAAATTTATACCTTCAATGTTAACCCTGACGGCGAGGGGAACGTTCTGCTCGCCGACGGCGCTGAGCAGCGCGCTGAAGTGTATGAGCCAATCTATCCTGTAATTGACGACGATCTTCTGCAGGCCCTTGAAGTCGAGGATGTCGGCGAAGATGAAGGGTCCGCTCTGGAGGCTCTCGTCCGTCGGCTTTATGATGTCCGACAGGATCACGTTCTCGTCGCCGTAGTTCTTGCGCAAGAGCTTCGCGCACTCGGTTCCCAGCTGGCCGAGGCCGCCTTCGAGGGAGGAACGAATGATATATATTTTGTGAATTATCGTTCGACGAAGAATTCCTGCTTCTCGTGAATTGGAATTCAAAGTTGCGTGATTCGATGTTTTTAAAAAAATTATTTAAATTGAAGAATATCGCGAAAACAAGTTTATAAAATCTTCGTGCGTACTGAATTAAGCGTGGTAAACATTTTATCGATGGCACTACTTTGTATAATTTAAAAATCTAAAGTTACCATCTACCATTTCAAGGTAGACAGAGGACCTTTACCGTCTGATTGCAAGCATCAGCGCGACGATACAAGGACGACTCGAAGAAAAGATTAGCATATACAGGCATAATCTGTTACTTTCTGTTACTTTGACTGAAAAAAAAACTTTACCATCAAACTACCTGTAATAAGGATTCTGGGCTTGTTCGAGCTCTTGTCGTAAAATCGGCTCTGCACCTTGTCGGTCGCCTCGACGCCCAGCAGCCCTCCGCGACTGATGTCCCTGCGGAAATTCCTGGCGAAGCCGCGGCCGAGCGACCTCAGTAAACTTCCGCCCAGCATCCTTCGCCCGCCGCTCGAATCGCAGTGTAATTAGGTAAGAATTTTTAGTGCCCGCACGGTTGTAGTCCGGGTGTCGACACCTTGGTCGGGTCGAACGCGGTGCTCTACGGACTTTCACTCCGCCATCGATCTTCCACCGAGACGAGATGATTTACGCCGCCACGTGTTGGGTTACTTGTCCTCCTGGAATCAACTTTTGCGGTTGGCGTTTTTTTTTCTTTTTTTTTTGGCGCAATAACTTAATTAGATTTATGTTGAGTTTGATTGGTAAGTGCCCTTTGTTTAGGGAAATAAAACAGTTTTGATGGATGGACGCGGGTAATTAATTTCGAGCTAGTTTTTCCTCGGTTAGAAGGTACTTTTGGTATACTTTTGCTTTTTAAGTTATTCGAAAAAGATAAGAAGCTTTCGAAATGAAAAGCCGTTTCCTTTCAAACGCGCTAACTTATTTTGAAGAAACCTATATTCATTATTACAAAAAACTTAATATTTTATAGTTGTACACTATTATTAATTTTTAACTATAACCGATTAAGAATTTTTCTAACGAAACCGTGCGAAATTCTTGAAATAATTCTCGTCAGATCAATCGCCGTAAAAGTTCACCTCCGTGTAATTTATTCACCGAAACCAGTCGCGCGCGCACAAAATCCGATTCCAATTTCTCCCCCCCCCAAAAAAAGGCAGTCCCCTCAATCGAAAACTCAACATTTCCCAATTTCACTTTACCTCTCTCGGTACACACCGCAGACGGGAGAGGAAAGAGGCACACCGCGCGCGCGTCCCGCTCGGATCGGCCCTCAAATCGAACTGATCGATTCCGTCGCGCTCTCGGCTTTCAGCGAGCGCGATAAACAAGAACGCCGAAGGCACACGCGCCGCGCGCAATTATGCGAGATTATATAGTACTGTGTTGAACATTTTTGAGAAAAAAAAACCTGTTGGGCGTCGGGCTCTCGAGAGCGAGACCGAGAGAAACGCGCGCAGCGAGAAAAATAGCCGAGAGTCGGAAACTCCGTTTACGGACGCAGAAAACCTGTTGATCTGTGGGAGCGCTCGTCTCGCGGGCTCCGCTTTGGACGCGATGGGATTTTCAGTGAGTTTTCCGGTTTGGAGCTTGTGGTCGGTGTCGTTTTTTTTTTATTTACATGGAGAGTTTTCTGGGTCGGATTTGGGAGGTGGCGGTCGGGGAGTTTGTGTTAGAAGAAACCGGTTTCTCGAGAATGTAGTGATTGTGATGGAAAGGTTATTACTTTTGTTCGAGATGATTATTCATACCAGTTTAAAAGTCGAAGTATATCCAAAGATTTCACATAATTTTTTATTCAGCGAATTCCACTTTTCGTTCATATTCAGTCAATTTTGCCTTTCGCTTCGAGTCATTATGTTGGAGTACGCTCCCTGCAATTACGAAGCGTACGCGAAACTAGTTTTTTCATAAGAAACGCGAAAGATTTGGCGAACAAACGCGAGTCTAAATAATAAACCGAGATTAAAACGATAATAAAGTTTGCTATTTTAATTAGACAGCTGTAGAAGTTGCTATTCCCAGTTTATTGCTCAAATTCTACTAAATTTTTTTTTACAAGCCGTTTTTATTAACATTCATACCGAAAAACACCCTGCTCTGAATAAGCAATCCCTTCAAAAACTCAATTTCTTTTACAATCATCCGTGAAAAAAAGGCTCCGTAAAAAATTCGCAACCTCTCGCGGACCAACGTCAGCAGCGATCTCGCACATGCCGTCGCTTTTTTGTCGCACCTCCCGCCCGATCCCTCGGCCAGTCTATACCGAACCGGTTCTCGGCCTTGCGCCTAGTCTGACAGATCGTATAATGTATGCAATCCGGCGGGGAATAGGAGAAAAGATGAGATGATCGGAGGCTCGGCCGGCGAGGAGCCTCGCCGATTGGCCGGGAGAAAATCATGCGAGCTCGGCGCCAACCGGTTCATCTTTTGCTTGGCAACGGATCGCGGGGTTTTTCCTGGGTTCATGATGGTATCGTTCGACTTTTTCTTCTCGGCTTGGGAGGCCGAAATTTTCGGGATTATTATTATTATTATTATTATTATTTTTTTTTTCAGAAAATCTCGTCAGGTTTTGGGATTCTTTTGCGGTTGAGTCAGTCGTTTGAAAGACTGTCTTTCCGTATATCTTGAAAATTTTATGAAAATTATACATGCAAAAGTATATTTATGCAGAAAAATTAACTTATAATTATTCAGGATTAAAGTGATAAATAGAGTTTTTTTTACTGTCTCCGATCTGCACGTGCGGTGCAACGATTGAATGTTGCTATTTTCATTTTCAAGTACAGGATGTATTTATCAGATTTACAATGCCACGTGCAGTGCAGAAGATAAAACAAGTTTGCCTCTCCGAGAACCGCATTGATTGGATTGATTGTGATTTCATTGTGTAATCGCTTTCTTATGTGCATTATGTAGTCAATAAATGAGAATAAATGAGGCGCGAAGTGGTATTACGAACCTGAACGTTCAACGTACAATTAACAACATGTTTATGTTTCGTGCTGCGATTTTGTAAATACTGAATATACTTACTACGTTTTGCTCAATAAAAGTAATTTTCGCTTTTTTAAAGTCGCATTTGAGACTTTATATTGATTGAGACGCTTAATTGAACATGAAAAATTGAATCAATGTTAATCCTAATTTAACGAATCATTATTGTAAGATAAGTAGAATAAAATTCTAAGGATTAAACTAAAAATTTCTTTGTTTTTTTTTAATAAACCCCGTTATACCCCTCTGACAATAAATACAAATTATGTCAATATCAAATGATTTTGAAAACCAACAAACCACAAAACATAAATTCATTATTCCTGACTCGAGCAATCCTTCCCAATCTTCGCCCATCAAAACACGTAATCCCGAGGCACTAACATGACTCTCATTACCGAACCGAAACTCTCGCCCGAAAACAGAGTCACGGGGACGCGCACAAAAAGCTTACAGACTCGCCGGGAGAGAGAACATTTTAATAACCGGAGATATATTCGGCGGAAAAAGCGGAGAAGTTCCTGGAAGCCGGTTCACGGTGCCTGGACACGCGAGCTTCGCAATCCAGCGCCTCTTTCTTGCGCCGTCGTTAGACCCAATTACCCAGAGCGGGTTTTCGAGACTTTTCGAGGCTGAGATGCGCGCGGAGCGATCTAAATATTTTGGCGAGGAAGGTGAAGGTGGGTTTGTGATTCATCTTTATATGAGGAACTGAAAGATGTTTAATTAAGATAAAATGTAATAAAAGGGAGTACTAAATCGCTAATTAAAACGTTATTTGCACGTTTACAAATGCGATAAAAATGTGTTGTCCGTTAAAAAACTTCCCGAGTTTTCCATCGTTAACTTTCATTTTTTACAGTAATAAAGTTTATTATTTTGCTAAGCTGTATAAAAAGAAAGTTTTTATGGCAGAGCTATTATATTAATTGAAGTGTTTATTGTAGTAATCAATAAGTGGAAGAGTACGAATTAAAAATAAATAAACTAGTTTATTAGAAGACTGAAAGTGTAGGAGGGAACTCGAGATGATTCTTAAAGACAAAACGTTTGCAACTTTTGCCATTTCTTCCGAAACTGCGAACCTCGAAAAGAACACGTTACTCTGACTTAAAACTTCAATAATCATCGTTAATCATCAGTTTGGTTTGCTGTTTTGTGTTTCGATAAGCCTACAATTAAACGTAAAAATTTACTTTTCAAATATATCTATTTAACATTAACAAGTACCTCTTCAACCTCGGCTCGCGGAATCGACAGCCACAAAGAACTGCGAATCCTTCAAACCTTCACTCCCTTCCCCGAGCAACCTTTCCACCAAAAAGCTACAATACTATATAGAGCCACCCCGAAATTCAGCCGCAATCAACCGCTCTTCCCTCCATCTCCTCTCCGATCTTGGTTCCGGTGGCTGCACCTCCTGGAGGGGCAGCCCACCAGGCCGGCAGACGGTCTCCGCGCGGCGCGGCTCGGCTTTAGTTGGAGCTTAGCCCTCGGGCAAAATGCAAGCGACGAGCCGAGTAGCGCGCGAGGTTGTCGCGTGCAGTGCGTAAGGGGACACACCGAGTGCAAGCCGCCGCGGCGGCTCTTCGCGCGACAGCGGCGCCGATACCTCACGCTTCCGCTCGCCGACGAGCCGAGCACGTTGTCTGCCTATGAGCCCTTTGGAGTAAGTAGCGCCTGCGATTTGTAGATTGATTTTTTTTACGATGGATGGGGGACGGGGATGGATTGTTTTCAGGGGAAGAGTTTAAAGAAGGTTTAGGGCTGAAGCGATTGAATTTTTTAATAACGTTGAGAATTTTCGAGTTTTTAATTGATGATTTGATTAATCGTACTCGTTATTGATCTTGACATATTATTTTTAATAACGATTTTTACGCATTTCATACAATAGGTGTACTTTTTAATTACGACAAGACGTTTCCTGTTTCAAAAAACTCTGTTTAATTGGCGTGTTAGCATTGCATTAATTATTCTCCTTCTTAGAATATTTCTCCAAGCAAAATGCATAAAATTCAGCTAAAAATATTAGTTACGCTTTTTAACATTTTAAAAGAAAACTGAAAAATGTTATTGTCAATTATACTAAGAAGAAGTATAATTTAATCTCAAACACAATTGCACCTCGAAATACAATTGTCGTCACACAATACACTTAATTTACAATCCAATTCAACAAAATGCGCGTCCAATTGCACGGCTCCCGGCGCCGACAATAATTCCGAACAATCAGCGAGCGATTCTCGAAGAAGAGCCAAAGTGAAACCGTTCGAGAGGATATCGCGCGGTGCGTAAAGTTTCGCGGCTCCGCAACTCCCCGGCAGCCGGCTGTGTATGCACGTCTTGGGGTTCAACGCGCGGGAAGTACGAATCACTTTCACTCGCTCCCCGACTTATAGATGCGCGATAGTCTCAGTCACTAATTTTTCGGCGGCCATCCTAAGGTGCGTCTGGCAATCCGCTCGTATATTCTCCGCGGGAGCGATCGGCCTGCCTTTTTTTCTTTTTTACCGAGGAGTTTCATCAGCGGGCGTCTTATCGGCGCTTTTTCATCGGCGCGCTCGGCGATCGTTGTGTCGAGGCGAGGATTATCGCCAGGGACGGGGCTTAATTTAGTAGAAAATTTTAGTTTGCGTTAAAACTTTCTTCCTTTCACTTTCTTAAGTGCGGGTTTTCTGTTGGGTTTGCTAAAGCGTGCGTTTGTTTTCTTTTTTTTAAGTAATGGGGGTTTGAAGCGTGATGTGATATATAAATTGTTGTTTTATTTGGTTTACTACGGTGCTGTGATTTCGTATGGTTTAAAAAGTTCTTTTTATGAAAGAATCAATGCTCCGTTTTTGTAAAAGGAAGTTGCAAATAGTTTCTTTTGCAATAGATAATAGGAAGATTGATTTACATAAGTTAGTTTTATGGTAATTTTGCTTGTTTTATGTGAACTTTCATAAACTAATTTGTTAATTTCCATATTTTATTTTATTTTTACCAAAAACTTACAAATCGTTTACAACTAATTATTCTTAAATCAAGTTATCGCTAATAAATAAACGATATGCACGTTAAAGAAAAGGCCCAGAAAACTGTTCCACAAACACACATGAGTTAGCCGCTAATTAGCACCTTCGTACAAAATCCCTCATCGGCGAATCGGCATCTCGCCGCGCTTGGCAACCTACTGCGCCGCGGTGCAATATAATTAGGATCGGCGCTCGTTCGCGATCCTTTCCGCGGCGCCTGGATTAAAGGAGGCGCGAGCAGTCGCTCGGCTTTTCTCTCTCTCTCTCCTCCACGTTCGAGCGGCTTTCGAGGACGTCGGCGGATATCTCCGCAAGCGGAGCCTATACGTATGCGGGTTATGAAACGTTTCCGCGAGACGAGGAGCTATGCTGGAAGGAGAGCTGGCTCCCTTCTATCCGACGATCTGCGGGCTTGCGAAAGAGCTTTTCGGTTGCCGATGGACGCTGCTCCGACTCGGAGAGGGTGATTGACGGTGGGTGGCGGCCGTTTTGCAAGCGGGAGGTTGGAGGTGGGGCGGAGGAGATGAACTTTGTAGATCGAAGGCTGCAATTTTTTACAGTTTTTTTAAACGAGTAATGTTTATTGCGATTGATTAAATTTGTGTATTTTGATATTATGGCATTACTTAGTTTGTTAAGAAAATTTGTTAACACCAAAATTGCAGTAATAAAAATTATAATTCACCCTAACTGTCCGCGCGAATCTTTTACGCTTCTTTCATGCACATTTATCAAAACGTAACGCCGACTTTCCAAGCAGTAATAAACAATACATTTTCAAAGGATATGCGTTTTCCTTTGTCTTACATGGCTCCGCGAACGATCGAGTTCATGCTGTACGACTTAATGATTGTTACATCTTTTTAACGACTGTATTCCTCATAGGGAGTTGCGCAAGCCATGGGTGTTTAATGAGGGTACGAACAATGGAGCGTGTTTGAATTAAAGCAGGAAATCGGCGGCTCGAGGAGTCGATATCATCGCGGTATTATTTTGAAAGGAAAATTGCCTTATTACTGTTGGCCTGTCGTTTATAGGCTTTGAGATAAACGTAAAGCGACGCGTCGTTACAAAGGTAAATATTGTTGTTTTGATCAGTGGACGCTGTTTTGCGTTTAATGGATTTTTAAATTATTCGCTTTTGACTCTTGCTGCTGCGCGTATCAAAAGTCACTATGACTAAGATAAAGTTGATATCTCATAAAATTTTTGTGTTAAATAGAGCGCAATAGCAATCATTATTTACCCAACTTTTATAATTACGTAAATTATTTACATAATCATAAAAATTGGGTAAATAATGATAGCCTTAACAGTTTATTTAGAAGATAAGGCAAATAATAATGGCATTAATAGCTTATTTGGAAGATTGCTTCCTTATAATAAAAAAGAAAATGGAATAAAGCGGTTTAACTTTGAGCGTCATAAAAGACGATGGCTTATAATTTCTCTCCTTTAATCAATTAAAAGGTGGACTTCCGTAATTGTAAAATTAAGCTGAATCGGTTTCTCAACCCCTGCACTTTCTACACTTTCATTTCCTACGTTTCGAAAAGTGCAATAATAATCGTTATGTCATTGTCTTATAAATTCCACAACTCTATCGATAAGACTATTAAAAGCCCCAATCGCCTCGTAAAAGTCGACAATAAAATCTCGAAAAATCCCTACCGCTCAGTTTCCCGAGGTTCTCGACTTTTTCCCAAAAGCCCCGAAACTCCTCTCTCTCTCTCTCTCTCTCTCTCTCTCTCTCTCTCTCTCTCTCTCTCCGCCGGCTCTTCCCTTCCGGCGGCTTTGGTCAACAAGCGGACGGCGCGCGAGCAGAGCTTGACGTGTGGCGGGCGCGGGCGCGACGGTAATTATTGCGGACGGCGATTGTCCTAGCGGTCTTTTATCATTGCCTTACGGTTATGCGCGCGCGCGCTCGCGGCAATTTTGTCGGCTGCGACCGTGACGTCTTTTTACCGTGACCACCGCCGCCGCCGCCGCCGCCTCCCTCGTTGATGTCACCGACGTGGTTAAGCGGTGTCGGCGGTACTGAGCGGCATTGCGGGTTTGCCGCGCGGAATGGGATTGCTATACTGTTTACGCCGCGCTTTTTAAGTGCGAGGCTTTTAATGGCAGGAGGCATTTCGCGCCTACGGTTGGATTGCCAAGAGGAGCTGGATGGTGCTTGACAATTGCTCCGAGATTTGGTGAATTTAAAGGTGATTTGCGTCTATTTTTTGAGGAGTGGAAGAGTTTTAAGAGGAAAGGTACTTTTTTGTGCTAATTACCAACACTGTGTTGTACGGTAAATTATTCTATATCGTTATTCAACTCTACTAAAGATAGCGAATAACATTAAAATCTTGAATAATATTTTTAAAATCTTTAAAAATCTTAATAAATACTTTATTCTTTAACCGCAAAAAATCCTACTTGCACGTGCAACAATCCGTTTTCTGTCCTACCTTCAAAACGCAAAAATACCCGTTCGATAAAAATGCGTTCCCAACCAAACAAAAAGCCCCCACTTCCCTTCGAAAAGTGCGTGTGCACCTGTCTGCACACGATTCTCGAACAGTCCATGCAAGTGGTCGCCTCGTAAAAGGGGGTAGCCAGAGGACCGGAACGCGGCCTTGGCGGCTGGCTTAATACACTCCTCCCCCCCCCCCCGTCCATTTTGCAACAACACTTTATTCGAGCATCATCTTGGCATTGAAAATCCCGAGTCCTGCAAAGCGGCGCGCAGCCGAGCGGGATTTATTATCGTCGCCGAAAAGGGAAAAGGATCTTCGCCGCGGGCGTCGTTGCGCGACGCTCGGGAAATTGGAGGTGTCGCGAGTGGCGGGGAGGATGTGGTCAAGGATCGTGAGTAGTGGCAGTTGCCGGTCGTCGTAGACGACCGATTGTTTATGGCGATGAGTGGCTTTCTTAATTGGAGGAGCGCGGTGTTTGCCTTGCTGATGGCGCCTTTGTTTTGAAGGATGGATTGTCTTTGATTGCCGCGCGTGAATTGGTGTAATTCAGTATTTTAAAGCCTTTAAAATTGTTGGAAAAGAGAAACAATGGGGGATTCCCCAGGTGGAAGGTGAAAATATTTGCTTAAATAATAAGTTGACGGTGACGAGTGACTCATTTGCTTGTGAGCAGCGTGGAAAGAAAGTATTTTTTTAAATTGCTGATTAAAAAATTTTATCACAATACAGTATTCCAGCGAATACATATGTGTTAAGTACCTGTTCGAATACTCCCAAAATCCCACACACATCCGTACCAATTCAAGCTCGAAAACAATCGAAGTCAATGCCCAAATAATTCCCCTCAGTCAATTACCCAGGCTTACGCAACGCCGCAAGCTCTCATTCCAAACCGTTCAAACAGCACATCAGCCCGACTTGCATAATCAGTTACATCAGCTCATGTCAACTTGGTCTGTTTTTTTTTCACTTTGCAGGAAATGTAGCGGCCTTTTTGCTTTCGAGGAGCGATCGCGATTGAGTTAGGCGCGCGAGAGCAGAGTGATGCACGATGGGTAAGCCACCCGAGGGTGGAGGTTGGCCGCCGCTGATTCGCCTCGGCGTCCTGCTGCTGATTTACTGCGCCGCCGGAGGAGATGGACAGGAGTACGGCTGCCCGCCGCAGGAGAAGATTCTGCCCTGCAGATGCTCGACGAGGGACATGGAGTTTCAGATATGGTGCGTCTTTTATATTTTTTAATATGCACCGTTAACACTTTGGTCTTTTAATTAAAAATCGCCCGATATTTTCAAAACTGATTTAAAACAATGTTTAATTAGCCCTTAAAATAAGCAGGCTTAATGACAGTTAATTAGCGGACTCTCCGAGACTAAAGCCAAAAATTTGCCAACAGGTGCAGCCACAGCGAGCTGCCCCGAGTCCTGGAGGGCCTGAAAGCGGTGAGCCGCTACGTGACCCACCCGGTGGACGAGCTCATCCTCGAGAACAACAACCTACCGAGTCTGCCGGGCCACGTGTTCGCGAGTCTGCGAGTGCTGCGACTCATGCTGAGGAACAACCGCCTCGAGCGCGTCTCCTCCGGCTGGCTGGAGGGCCTCGACGACTCCCTCCTCGAGCTCTTCCTCGTCGAGCCCGACCTCAGATCTCTGCCGACCGATAGTCTCGAGAACCTTCAAGGTCTGGAGGCGGTCACCCTGCAGAGCAAGGTGATCAAGCGTCTGCCCAGCTTCAGAGGTATAAGCAAAAAATAATTTCCCACATCAACAACGATGTGTACCAACCAAAAAACCCCGCTCCTCTTTCAGGCCTCTCGAAGCTGCGCTACCTCCAAATAAACTCGCCGGCTCTGATCGAGCTGTCGCCCCGCAACTTCCGCGAGCTGCCGCTGCTCGAGCAGCTCCACGTCTTCGGCAGCCCGAAGCTGACGAGGCTGGAGGCGGGTCTGTTAAGGGACCTGCCCCGGCTGCAGCTCGTCAACGTCAGCGACTGCGGCCTGCACTGGATGCACCCGCGAGCCCTCATCAATCTGCCGGAGCTGAAGGAGATCTCCCTCGCCGGCAACGCCATCCACGACGCGACGATGGTCGGCCGGGCGCTCCTGGATCTGCCGGCCGTCTCGGTGCTGCAGCTCGACAGGAACAGGATCGTCAGGCTGGCCGAGGCGAGCTTCGTCGACCTGCCGATACTGTCGAGGTTGTCGCTGAGCTACAACAGGATCACGGAGATTTTTCCAGGTATGCGACTATTGAAATACACTCTTTTATTTAATACACGGAAAATTCTGACGTCGCTCTCGTCGTATTCCAGGTGCTTTTCAGCGCGTCCCGCAGCTGCGAACGGTGAATCTGAACCACAACCGCATCCACCGCATCCACCCCGAGTTCTTCCCGCAAGCGAGGAGCCGGGAGGCCAGCGGCATCGAGGAGATCTGGCTCCTGGACAACGACATCGGACACGTCTCCGAGCTTCGCTCGGTCCTCGAGGCTCTGCCCCGGCTGAAGTTCCTCGAGGCCAGCTACAACCAGATACAGGAGATTCAGTACGGTGCCCTGAGGGGACACCTGAGCCTCGAGAGGCTGCACTTGGACTACAACCGGCTGACGTACCTGCAGAGGAACGTCTTCTCGGACATGCCCGCCCTGCGCGAGCTCAGGCTGAGGAACAACTCGCTGACCAACTCGCAGGACGCGCCCTTCTGGGATCTGCCTGCTTTGAAGGTAATTATATATGGAAAGTGGGTATAATTCGTAAGAAAGGAGCTGCCTCGCTAAACGGAGATGCGGCTCTTTCGCAGGGCCTCGACCTGTCGGGCAACTTCTTCCGGCACGTGGAGCCCCGTCTGCTGGCGAACCTGCCGAGTCTGCGACGGCTTGATTTCAGTGAAAACGCCGTCGCCCTCGTGGAGCCCGACGCCTTCCTCAACGTGCCGGCGCTGGAGCACGTGAACCTGTCGGGTAACGCTCTCTCCGTCCTTCACCCGATGACGTTCCGGCACCTGACCAATTTGTACGAGCTCGACGTCGGCTGGAATCGCCTGCTCGAAATAATTCCCGGTTAGTTCCTACGTTTCCTTCGACTTTGTTCCTCGTTGCGCAAGCTTCGCGCTTCGACGTCTTATTTTCTAAAATCCGCCGCAGGACTGCCGCGAAACATCGAGCACCTGCACCTGCCGATGAACCGCATCGTCGCTCTGCCGGTGAGCCTGAACTCGGGCTCCCTGGCGCTTCCTCTGCTGCGATCCCTGGACCTCAGCGCCAACGGCATCGAGCACATCCCCCCGGGCGCTCTCTCCAACCTACCGAGCTTGCGCAAGCTCAATCTCGGCTTCAACGCGCTCACCTCCGTCGAGGACGGCTGCTTCGACGGGCTGAACCGGCTGGAGCAGCTGGATCTCAAGTACAATCGGATCGCGCAGCTGCACGGACGGTGCTTCCGGCCTCTGAGGAGCCTGCTGGACCTGAGCCTCAGGGGGAACAGGCTGGAAGTCATCAGGCCGGATCTGTTCCAGGACAACGTCAGGCTGCAGAGGTTCGACATCAGCAGGAACAACCTGGCGCAGATCCCGCACGCTACCTTCACCTTCACGAGGTGAGAGTCGGCAATTTTAAAAATTATACGCTTACGACGACAGAAGCATCGTTCGCACTTGCGCAACCGCGGGCTCAAATTGCGCGTCCAATCGCACTTGGAAAGTTCTCGCTCTCGCGCGGCTATAACGGCTGTCACCCCGCCGTGCGTCGACGCGTCTTCTCGGCGCGCGCGCGCGCGGGATCGCGCAACGCGCGTACAGGCGCCCCATTGTTCTCGCGCTTCCTCTCTCTCTCTCTCGAAAAGCTGCTGCTGACGACGATCGGCGCGCTGCTTGGCACGAGCCTCGCTTTGGCGCTTTCGACCGTTGCGAAAGAAAATTGACGCCGGAGTGTGAACAATGGTTGAGATGCTCGCGGATAATTAGGGGTTCATTGATTTTTTTATGGCTGCTTCGCGCCAAGCTGTCATTTCGCAATGCAACCGCGTTCCCTTGTAAATTAAGTATGTATACTTAAAAAAATTACGCGCTATCTCTACCATCTCAATCGCCAGAGAGCTACGTGAACTGTACGCCTCGCACAACGGCCTGCCGGAGCTGCCGAGCTCGCTGCACGGCCTCGAGAACCTGGAAATCCTGGAGCTGAGCTTCAACCGGCTGACCTCCCTGGCCCCGGAGACCCTCAGCAGCCTGACGAGCCTGCTCGAGCTGAAGCTCGTTCGGAACCGAGTGCGAGAGCTGCGGGAGGGCGCCTTCGACCGGCTGCCGCGACTCGCCCTCATCGACCTGGAGAACAACGATCTCGCCCTGGTGGAGAGGAACGCCGTGCGCGCCCTGCCCGAGCTGCAGGCCCTCAGGCTCGGCAAGAACAGGATTCAGGTCGGTACTAAGCGGATACGTGGAGCTTTGAACGTATATATATAAACGGAGAAATTGAATTCTTCGCCGCAGATGATACCGAGCGGCGCGTTCTCGGAGCTGCCGATGCTGCAGAGCGCGGAACTGCAGGAGAACCGCATCCGCGAGATCGCGGACAACGCCTTCATCAACGTGCCGCATCTGCTCTTCCTGAATCTCAGCCACAACCTGCTGACGAGCCTCGACCACATGGGGCTCGAGAGTCTGCGCTCGCTCGAGGTCCTCGATCTCAGCAGCAACCGGCTCACCCGCGTATCCAGCGAGAGCCTCGCCACCATGGAGTGGCTCGTCGAGCTCAAGGTAACATGCTGGAACTCTTTAAAACTCTTAGAAGTAAGCAAAGACCGGGCCGCGCGCCCGGTCGAGATCCGCGTCATGCTCCAGGCGCTCACTTTCTCGCGGAAAGTGAAATCCATTCATTGTGGCGCACTCACTATATATATATATATATGTACGCACACTCCGTGCTCTCCTCTCCGATGCATCCCATTCCGGGGGAGTCAGAGCGTGACACGATCTCCGGTTAAAGGCGCGATTGTTTCGTTTATATATACGCGGACTCGGGCTTTTTCAGATGGACAACAATAGGATCTGCCAGGTGCAGGGATCGCCGTTCGACGACATGCCCAGGCTGCGCGTGCTGAGCCTCAGGAACAACAGGATGGCCAGCGTCGCGGAGAACGCGTTCAAGAGGCTCAGGTCCAACATCGCCGTGCTGGATATCGACGGTGAGTAGGTCGGACGGAATGGAGAACGAGTCTTGGCGAGATGCGGAACCTTCGGATTCGCATATATAGGAATTTATAATAATGTAAAAATTCAGTCGCTTTTTTAATCTGTCTGGAGGCCTAAGCTTTTAAAAAGGCAAATAATCTAATTAACATATTTGTAAAAGAATGATTGCGGGTAGTCTGAAAATTTCATCAGAAAATTAGTAATACATTTTTCGTGCGATTCCAAATTAAAGCAGCAGCTAACTGATTTTCGATCATCAATATTCAATCCGAAAATCGACGTCATTCTCAATTCACTCAATAATCCCCCTCAGGAAACCCGCTCTCCTGCTCGTGCGGCATGCTCTGGCTGCGCGGCTGGCTGCAGCAGGCATCGGCGGAGGGTCCGCGCTGCGCCGACGGTTCGCTCTTCAAGGAGATCCGGCTGTCCAAGCAGGACTGCCAGCGGGAACGTCAGCTGGAGCCGGTCTACCCGGGCTGCGAGAGCGAGGCCACGGGCATGGCGCCCTCCTCCTCCTCGCCTTATCGTAAGTAAAGGCGCGTTAAAAGCTCGAAAGCCCCGAGGAAAATATGTATGAGATTTCAGTTTTCGGACAGAGGCTTGAGCTCGAAGAAGACGCGGGAGGGGTTCTGCGGAGAAGCGCGGCAGTCCGCAAAGGTTTTGGAAAACTGTTTTTATTTAGTTTTCTCAGTGTTTAATGCATTAATTCACTCTGTGTGCTTCGATCATCTGTAAAAAGTCGACCTATTTCTAAAACCGTCCAAAAAGCCGAATAAACCCTCTGACTGCTTTCAGTGCAAAACACGGAGCCGCACTCACCCTGGCCGAACACGAAGAGTCCCTCCCGTTACCCGTCCAGCCAGGACTCCGAGTACATGTACGACGACTACGACGACTACCCGCAGGAAGGCGGCGGCTCGGTCAACTCGAGCGAGCCGCTCTCGAGCAACGCGCTGCCGCCGCCGTCGTCGCCGCCGTCCTCGGTGGTGATAGTGACGCCCCAGGCGATCGGCCAGAGCGTCGAGGCCTCGAGGCCCACCAGCCCGTCCAAGAGCCTCAACGGCAAGAACGGCAACGCGACCAACGGCCCAGGCAAGCGCAACCCCGCCATTCCTCCGTCACCTAGTAGCTCCGGGTTCACCTTCTTTGGGGTGCCACTGCCCAGCCTTAGTTTTAGCTTGTGGGGTGAGTAGTACTGGCACGAGTGTAGTTTTGTATTTTAATGTATATAACGTAAACGCTGAACTACATGATCAGCGAAGCATTGGTTTAACGCTTGAGAATTGCACGCGTAATTATTATTAAAGCATAATACTAAGAGGTCGTTGTACTTGTAAATTTAGTAATGAGCTCGTAACTTGTATTTATATGTAGCGATACGATCGAGTGTACAATGATTGTAGTCGAGTATCGAGTACGTAGTTTGTATATGGTAATTTCCAATATTCGAAATTTCGATCGTTCTCAAGCGACTACTTTCCCTCGCAGGTAACGCAGGCAAGAAAGCAGACCGGAAGGACGACAATACCGGCTCCTCGGCGTCGTCTTCCTCCTCGAGACCGGGCCGCGGCCGTTACCGGAACTTCCCGCCGACGGAGCCGGAAATCCACCGCGGCGGCTTCGTCCCCCTGCCTCGAGGGCAGGGTGGCTTCGTGCCCATCGCCGATCCTCGCCTGGAGCAGAGAGCCAAGAACGTCACCGCGCCGAAGGGCTTCAACAGGGAAAAGGAGAGCGGGACTCAGCTGATGCACGAGAGGAAGAACGTCAAGACGTCGAATTACACCTTGGGGAAGGTCGAAAGGACCAGCGGCCCTCTGAAGGAAGGACATAGTCATTCGAGTAAGATATCTTTGTCGTAGAAAAATTTCAGGGTTTTCAATACCGTAGCAGAGATTGAAGAACTAACGAGTGCTTTTTAGGTACGAAATCTACGCGACCTCGACCGTCGTCCCGGGAGCCCGAAGAGCTTTCGACAGCAGGCTCCGTTAAATCTCCTACGGCGTTCTTGCAGAAGCTTCCTAAACAGCCCAGCACGACGACGAAAGAAACTTTCGTCGAGGCAGACGAGAGCCTAGTTTCAACCGAGATCTACAGCGGGGAGAGCCTGGAAGTCGGCAGCGATGAAAAGGACGACGTTTCGAAGACTGAAATGGCCAGTAGAATCGTCTGGACAACGCCGAAGTCGACAACCACGTCGGTACGCACGAGCACTATGATGAAAGAAACCGTTACGGCAAACGTCGAGGTCCTACCATCGAAGAGAACTGGTAGTGCCAGCAGAAAGGATGTCGTTGAAAAGAATGGTACGGAAATCAGTAGCAGGTCCAAGATGTCAACAACGATGTCATCTTCGATTAACAGAGTGTCGAGTCCAACATCGTCGGAAGTCATTTCCACGGGTGAGTCTTTCGCATAAAGCAATTTAACAAAACCGCAGCTAAACACCGTCTGCTTTTTCAGAAACCACCAGCGCGATGCACGAGCTGCCAAAACTGCAAACAGACTCCCCAAGCCCGACCTCCCAGGCCTCGCGAAGCATGGAAGCCTCGGCCCTGTCGGCGCTCTTAGTCCCAGGCGGCCAGGTGCCGTCGGTCTCAATATCCAGCAACACGCGACCTTTGGGCCGACCGACCATTACGAAGGTCGCCTCGCCGCACTTCGAGCCGGAGAAGACCTCCGCTGAGAAGGACGACAGCCACCTGAGCGGCACGTCGATCGACGAGACCGTTAAGCTCATCGACGAGGACGGCGACTTCAACTGGTACTTCCAGCACTACAACGACACGACGGACCTCGAGCCGTACGTCAGCGTCGTCTACGAGGGCAACCCCGCCTCCGCGGCGAGTCTCTGTCGAGCGGTGGTCGGCCTGCAGGCGCTGTACTTTCTTCGGTTTATCGTCTGAGGGGCGATGATCGCTGCGAGCTGAGTTGTATAAAGAGTATTGATTGCGCTGTTTAGGAACTGGTTTTGATGGATTTATCTGCGGAGATTATGAAGCTAAATGAAATAATGCACTTATTGCTACGTTACAATAGTTGTACATACTAACTTACGAGAAGTTTTGACGAATGTTTCGCAACAACGGCAGAGAGGCTTTGAGATGTCTTTTCCAAAGATAGATGAACCAAATAAATTTTAGTTAGCAAGCTTTTACTTATTAATATTTTACTTTTTGAAAAACGTTCTCTTACATACACTCTGCATTATTTTTTTTTCATCCACAAATGAAATCTGTTTTATTATAAATCATTTCTTTGTAGAAATATAAATAAGTTTTATGTTTAAGTTTGTTGATGTGCATCAACTGTAATATAGAATTCGAAATTAAATAAGCAATTGTTTTTATAATTAACACATTTAGTGTGACTTGAATTGACAGTCTTTTATTGTAACCATTATTAGGCAAGTTTTAGAATTAATGTTGTATTAAATGCGTTACAGGCAAATAAAGATAAAGTTTTATGTATAAGTTTATTTTTAGAAACTCGAAAAAGTATAGTTAGGAGTACACATCGTTTTACAACGATAAGTTACTCTGCACGTTTATTTTTCTGTAAAATGTGAAAATTCTTCCTCATAGAATTCAATTACTGTAAATTAAGGTTTGATTAACTCTGTCTTGTAAATGCGTTAAATAAAAAAATTGATAAACAAATTAGAAATTTCAAAATACATATTAATCTTTTTTAATGGTGTGAGCACAAAAAACGCCTAATCGTTTAAAAACAATTTTCTTATTTTAGTAAATAATATTGAAGATATTAGTCTCGTAGAATACTTAGTGTACGGCAGAAAATCTTCGGATATTATTATTCAATAAACTGTTTGAAGATTAGTTGTGCCGTGATTCTTTTACATTCGAGAATATCCTGCGAATAACACAGTTTTTAAAAAACAACGTTGATCTGTACAATTATTGTGATGAGGCTTATTTCTATATCCAACTGATTTGCACAATTCATTTTATTAGCAGTCCATAAAGGAGAGTGCAACTCATTTGAAAAATTGATTTTAAAAAATATCGTCTCACAACGTTTTATTTCACTTTTTAGCTTTCTCTTTTTCATCTTTCTTTTCTTCTTCCTTCTTTTCGTCTTTTTTTGTTTCTTTTTTGTCTGTCTCCTTCTTTTCTGCATCTCGATTTGTTAATTTGTTGTTGATTAAATTGTGAAGTGCAATAATAGACCTCACCAAAGCTGCAAGGTACACAACCAACATTTGATCATTTGTTTTGATATACAAAGAATCAACAAATGTGTTTTGTGTCATGTCTGGCAGTAAGTTGAAAATATCTTGCAACTGATAAACAATTTGATGATTTATTGGCAGTTTTCCTTCACCAACCTATAATTTTAATATAATTTATTAAGATTTTTAGTAAATATTAGGTAAATTTTTATGTTCATTTATACTTGAATATTCTTATTTATAGAACCAATATTTTTAAATGAGATACGTACTTTTAAAAGGTAATTTTTAATCTCCTGAATTTGTTCGTGCAGTCCTTTCAAGCCCAACAACTGATTTGTGATTCTTTGGCTTAATGTTCCCACTGTTGTATCTTTAATATCTCTCAGTAAGTGTTCTACACCTACTTCTTCGGCTTCTTCAGCTCCAATTTCACTTGGGATGTGTTCAAATGTTTTAGATGTGGGTGAACCATCCTGTGATAATAAATATTAAATCTCGTATTTTAATATTTTAAGATGTTATTAAAAAAAATTCTTGTAAAAATAATTACTTACATCATGAACTTCTTCAACAGCTTGATATGCTTCTGTTGGAAGACCAAGATCTTTTGGTTTAGCATCTATGATAATCAGCACTGAATTAGGACAGTACCTTCTGATCAATTCATTAATAGCAACATCATTTTGGTGTAATTTTGGTCCTGTGTGGTACCAACCAACAACTTTTTCACGAGCTAAAAGAAATATAAAAAATTTAAAGAATATTAGTTTACAAAATTATTCATTAATTAAGTTACTTATTATATAAGGAATGTTTTTATAAATAAAATAATTTAAAATCCTTACCATTGACCTTTTTGAACATTCCATACATGTTTTCCAAGTAATCGTGGTCAAGGAACCAGACCGATTTGTCTTTGTCATCCTCATCGAAGGGTACTGAAAACAAACAAAGTACAGGTTTTAATAACTCAATCTCAATTTTAATCCTATCCTCTCAAACCCTGCAACTCTTTAAATTAAATGGATTTCTTTGCAAGCCCAAAAAAGCAAAAATAAGAGGATAAAGCTGAGCCAGCGAACCTAACCTGCAAAGCTGTTTGACACGTCCAGGACGCCCTTGGCTCTCCAGCAGCCCAGCAAGACACCAACGACCCTCTTTTGGTTACCGATTTTGCCCATACGGTTAAAATGGTCCACCACGCTGAGCAGGACCAGCGGATGGACCACGACTTTCGTCGTGACGACCTCTTGACTCGGCATTTTTGAAAATATCCGGGGCACAAACTATATGCAGCGTACGACTCTCGCTACTTGCTCGCGCACTCTCAACTCGCCGCCGCACGCAGCAGCACGGCACTGTGGAATCGGCACGAAGTTGCCTGCACTGAGTTGCATTATCGCTCTCGAGCCTCCGGTTTATCGTCTTGAGCAAGATCGAGAATTTTTGCGAATTCAAAATTCGAAGAAATAAAGAGGATAATAAAAATTATGTTAGAGTCTTTTCAATATTTTAAAGATAAAAATGAGAACTCTATTTTTTCAGGTATATTACATTTATTTTTTTGCCTTTGTCTTGCATAAAAAAATATTTTTTTTGTGAAAATTATGATTCTTATTCTTTATTCTAAACATTTAATCATCAATTATTAACATTGAAAATAGTAATAAAGGTACAGTAATTTTCGTTTACAAATTTAAAATTATAAATCAAAACATTAATTGTACTGTGAACAAAAACAGAAGATTAATTGTGGGTTTCGCAGTAGCTATTATTAAACATATGAGGGTATTTTGAAAATAAATCTTGTAATACGGTTACGTTGGTCGCAGTGTTCCAATAAACACTGTGCCGCGTGCCTACGTTTCCCCTTAATGAATATTTCTCGAGGAATTGCCAGGTATTTATGATATTATTAATCGATTCGACGTTTTCTTAATGATCTAGAATTGATTTTTGTTAGTTTTGTTAAAAATTCAGCAAAAATTAATTGAACAATATGTTAAAAAAATACACGAGATCATTTGCGAAGCGTAGCTGTTTTCCTCTGAAAGTCATGTGGAGTTTTGTTACTGCTCAGTATTGCCAACGCTCTAACTTTAGCGCCAAATTTGAAATATTATTCAAGTTTTTTTTTGTATTTTAATAAGTTTAATAAAAATTATATATTATACTTATCTTAAAAATAAATTTCAAATTTGATGTATAATTTAATAACATATTGTTTTCTTACTAAAATCTATACTTTTTTAAAAAAAATAATAATTTTGTAAAATTGTAAATAAATGATTTACTTATATTCCTATAAAAAAGAAAACCTCTTTTGACCCGTTTATTAACTTTTTCATAAGTTTCTGTATTAATCGAATGAATAAAAAAGATAATAATAAATTGATATTTGTTCATCATGCGCGAATATTTAGAGTAGCTAAAAACAGATTTGCTTCAGGATGCCTAAGCACATTATATAGCAACTTATTATTTGCTTATTCGAACAAAGAGCCGTAACTATAAACACTATTGTTTCCTAATCGTATGCAGAAAATATGATGTCTAAGCATTAACCAACACAAAGTTCAGATTACAATGCTAATAAGCAACTCGCTGCAAATTTTGAGCACGCGCTCCCATTCAGTCCGGTGACAACTCCACTCCGTCCACTCAGAGTCCCACCCAAAGTTTCACTCCGAGAATAATAATCGATTAAATTTCCGAAACCAGGATGTCGAAGCCGATAATATTCGTGACGGGGAACGCGAAGAAGCTCGAGGAGTTCGTGGCGATCCTTGGCAAGAGCTTCCCTCGAGAGATCACGAGCAAGAAGATCGATCTGCCGGAGTACCAGGGCGAGATCGACGAGATCTGCATCAAGAAGTGCCGGACGGCGGCGAAGATCGTCCAGGGTCCGGTCATCATCGAGGACACCTGCCTGTGCTTCGACGCGCTCAAGGGCCTGCCGGGCCCCTACATCAAGTGGTTCCTCGACAAATTGGGCCCCGACGGACTGAACCGCATGCTTCTAGGCTTCGACGACAAGGGCGCACAGGCCGTTTGCACCTTCGCCTACTGCGAGGGCAAACCCGACGATCCAGTCTTACTCTTTCAAGGTTTCGATCGCCTTTTCGGCTTTTGATTTATTTAAACATTTTTTTTAAACTCTTTTTAGGTATTTAATTAATTTCAATTTTATAGCTCTGTAAGCTCTGTAAGAGTGACTTAAAATGCAGAAAATAGTAAGAATAATATCGAAAATTTTTCTTTATTTAACGCTGTTAATATATTCATTCGGAACGGAACACCAGTTTATCTTCTAAACGCGATATCGCACATAATAATATTTCAATTACTCATTTAAATTTTTGTTTTTAGGTCGCACTATTGGAACAATTGTAAGCCCAAGAGGCTGTAGGGACTTCGGCTGGGATCCCATTTTCCTGCCCGAAGGCAACGAACAAACCTACGCCGAAATGCCAAAAGAAGTGAAAAACAAAATTTCGCACAGGGGCAAAGCTGTGTCAAAGCTTAAGGAGTACTTCTTAAACGAGCCGACGCAATGAGTAATTTTGCATTACTTCTGACCTATTTTATCTAATTACTGACATGATTTGCTTAAGAGAAATTTTGATTGTGCGTTGGGAAATCCCAAGATAAAACAGTTTCTGTTTTCGTGACGTACTTGTTTGTACGTCTATAGCTATTGATAAAATTTTAGGAAAATCGAGTGATCGATATTGGGATTAATTTTAGAGTGTGTATTAGTCTAAGATTTTAAATTTTTACGTATCGACGAATTGTACGCGGAGAATCTACCAAAATTGATTTTTATTAGAGAACTATTTCTCTATTTTTACAAAATTCAAAGAGAATTTTATCTTACAACGAAATTTCCAGGACGTAGATTCTATTCGTTAATGTTTATGACAGAAGTAACAGATACATATATTTCAGGACGTAAATAGTAACGGTTTTAGCAAAATGCCAATGTAAATATTGCTTAAATATATTCAAATTTAAATTTACCACCATTTAGATTTACCTCTGTCATAAAGATTGCTTTGTAGGGCGTAAGTAGACTATACTTATAATTACTTTAAGTTATATAATTGCAATTCTGGATTTTTTTAAAACGATGATAGTAGTCAACTACTTCAAAATATTGCCGTGTTTAGTTTAGAGTTATCTATATTCATTTAAATGTTATTAAAATGCTAAAAAGACCAATTGTACATAAACTGAAAAATTAGAAGTTTCTGCATTTTTCAAATGACTAATAATGACTAATAATTTTGTATGTAAACATTGAAACTGATAGCACTTTTATTTTATTAGCGTTTTTTAAATATTGGATTGAATAATATAGACAGACGTTCATATGTACTTAAGCGGAACTTTTTGTCAGTTTTGATCGTTCATTTTATTTTATTTGTAGAAATGACCATCTGCAATTAAGTTGTAGAAAATTATTTTATTTAAAACATTTAAACAAATGCATGTAATGACATAGTCCATTATTTATTAATTAAATTGATGTTATGTGTCTGTAATCCTACTTGTATTTTTAAATTAAATGTGCAAAAATTTAATTATTAACTGGAAATAAAAAAGATTATGAAGTAAAATTGATGTTTATACTATTTAATATTTACTCTGTGACATTTTTAATTTCCACAACCCTTAAATTAAAAAATAAGCAATAACTTTGTATACCTTTTACATTCTATATAGTAATTATAAGCTAACGAATTATCTTTATAACAGTTTTTTCTTTATTTGCGTTCTTTAATCGTAAATTCTTAATATTTTTCTCGTCTTAATTTAAAAACTTAATAATTTCAATAAGTTACTAAATTTATTGATACTGCAATTACTCATCTCAAATATGTAATAGTCTAGTGACAAATCAAGTTTATTGATTTAAAATTATTAAAAATAGTTGATAGATGAATACTGTACTTACTGTAAAACTAGATTATTTCTTTTTTAAATAACAATTTTCAATTCATGAAATACTATAATAAAGCTTTGAGTAATTGTCGCTATCTGTGTAAAATATAAAAATTAAAAGTAAAAAGCTACACTAAAAATAAAAGACATCTTGGGTGAAATCGATAACCTTTCACCTTGGGCAGTTTTAAAAGAAATTTTATTTAAAGAATCGAGGAAGTTTCCGATTTTTGCATAAAACTTTAAAATAAAATAAGTTACACTTATTAACAATTACTTGAAAATTACTTACGAAAAACAATAATAATACTACATAATTAATTAGATAATAAAATTATAATTTTTTCT
The DNA here is from genome assembly GCA_900474385.1 of Ormyrus pomaceus. Classification (NCBI taxonomy): domain Eukaryota; kingdom Metazoa; phylum Arthropoda; class Insecta; order Hymenoptera; family Ormyridae; genus Ormyrus; species Ormyrus pomaceus. The sequence continues at coordinate 63,864 of UCOM01000400.1, forward strand.
ATAAAATATCATTATTAATACTATATGTATGAATAATTATTGTTTTGAACATAATTCACGAATATATCCTTTAAATTAGAAAGTTAAATAAACAGTAGCTGATACAACAATTCTTTAATTAGTTGGAAAAGCTGTTTAATAATCAGTACAAAAAGTTACATTGTGCTGCCAACTTCTCAATAATTTCTCGATAATTTCTTAAATAATTTAACATTTTAATAATTAATCATTTTTTCGAATAAATGTAAATATTAATTGAACATTGTTATAGGAAGGAGACCTTGCTAAAGTAAACGACGAGGAGGAAAATCACTATTTTGTTCCTTTGTTTTGTTGAATGTGCAAATGATTTCAAATGCAATTGAATCTTCGATTCAATTTCGTCTTGAATATTATATTTTGTGATAATTCAATCAAAAATAAATTATCTTGGGCGTAAATATTTATAAAACGTTGAGTCTGTAGGTAAAAAAAAATCCAACGTTGGAAAATGAGGATTACTGCCAAATCAAATTATTTTTTGCATCCCTTATAATTTGATTCCAATTATTACAATAATATCTATAATAAAAGCGCATCGACCTGCGGAATTGTACTCAGTCTTTTCATTACTGATAAAGTGAAATAAAATTGAATGATATCATTAACAACAATTTTCCCATTGGCATCGTTATTATTTACTTATAATCTTTTCATTATTGCAAGTGTACAAGAAAGTAAAATAAATGATTATAAAATATCTTTTACTTCTTTTATCGAGCAGTGAGATCATATTAGTATTTTCATTCTTTGCAAAAAAGTGAGATATTGCACATTAATTATCAATTATCTATTTTATTATGCAATAACATATTATAAATTTCAGATTTGAAAAAAATAAGTTTTTAAAATTACAGTTTTGAAGCAGTGCTTTTAACTGTCGTTATACAAACGGGAATTTTTTTTTTTTTTTTTGTAAACATGGATATTAGGTGGTGAATATCTCTAAAGATAACTTAATGAAAGTTTGTCGGTGAGGCATATCGCAGCTACCCGTACAAAATTTAGGTTGATGTACCGCATCTTTAACCCTGGTTTCGATAGGTCATTTCATTCAATAATTTAAAGATTAAAAATTGTTTTTGCCTTATTTAATTAATACTTTCGTAAATTTTAACTCGATATAATGACTGTACAAACAAGTGCAAATAAATCGGTACTAAAAACCATCAAGAGATAATTTTAGAAAATTTTCATTCCTTTTTATTTTGTTTATCATCGATAAAGATGTCAACTTGAGATAAATGGTAAACTAAGCATAAATAAGTGTTACGTCAACAAACGAAGCCTTACAATTAGGAATAACATTTACTCGATATAACAGAAGGGAACAAAGTGAAACTTCAGCATGAATTACATTTTTTAAACATTTGCCAGCGGCTACAAGAGATAGACTTATCTGCAAGTTATACAACATCTTCAAAACTCCTTAGAATTAAAAAGCTTTCGTGCATCAATAGTCCTTGACTGCAAGCTAATTTATTAATTAACAACTGAAAGTAACCAAAAGACCTCCCTCCCGACTTTTGTAAAAACATGTTGCATAACTTGGCCCACTATCAAAAAATTCATTAACTCAAACACGAGAGAGAGAGAGAGAGAGAGAGAGCGCCAAGATAATGAAAGTTCAGCGATTGACTCCTCTGAATTTTCTCGAACCTCCGAAATCCTCCAGCGGATCGAGCGACGTACGTCTAAGTCAGCCTCCAAGCCAGACACGGCCGGATCGAATAAAGAAAGGGGAAAAGCCTCCTCTCGAGCAAAAGTCGGGGAAGATGATCCGTGGCTCTTTTATCAGCCGGCGGCTCGATAGATTAGCCTGAGACAGCAGCATCTCTCCTCTCGGCCCACAGAGTAGGGTTATCGTCGAGTCGGGCGAGCGCCGCTGGAGCTTTTCAGCAGCTTATATAAAAAGGGGCCCGTGAGGCCGCTCCGGCTAGCAGTCTTTGCCGTAACATGGGTGCCGTCGCCATGTACGCGCTCGTCGGTAAGCCAATAATTAGCCATTAATTCTCTATTCATTTCGATCCAGTGTGCCTTTCAGCCGGGGGGGAGGGGACTTTTTCCTTTTTGTTTTTTTTTCGGTCGAGGGACGAGTGAGTGAGAATTATTGATCGTGATGTGCTTATCGGACACGTTATTATGGCTTTGCGAGGATTTTTACGCGGAGCTGTGCGGACCAATCCGTTCGACTCTTGTATCGGCCTGTGGAAAAAATTCTGAGTGATAATTTTATCTGTTCTTTCAACTTAATATACGGTTAAATAAGTATTCGAATGGATTTCTTAGGGGATCTTTTTGTAAATTATGACGTACGACCGGTTAGTTGTACAGTAATTATGGGGTGTACAGAAGTTCGATATTTTATTTTTTCGAATAGTTCTATTGAATAATTTTTTTTTTACTTTTTAAAGTATTGCGAGAATGTAAAAGTAAATAGGCATGGCTAGAAAACATGATCAAATATTATTTTATCGCAGAACAAAAATTGCAAAGATTTTTGGCTGCAATTTGAATGGAACATAAATGTTGAAAACAGTTTACAAACGTTTTCATCAGAATGGATTCCATGTGCTTGAATGAGCAAAATCGTGATTCATTCGTTGATCAATATACATATGCATTAAAAAAGTTTTATCCTAAATTTGTCAAAATCTAAATTTAATATGCAAATAATAAAGTCGAATTCCTAAAAAATCATTGCTAATTTTTAGCTTGGCTGGCATGCTGGTGTGCAGTAACTGCAGCGATACCCCCGCCCGAGCCGCCACCGGTCCAGCCAGCCGCGTCGCTCAGGCGATCAGGTCAGTAAATCTTTTCCCGACAAAAGACTTTCCCAAATAACTAAACTTTATATCTCATCATTTAGTACAAGTACCGAGCGGAAAGGCCCACGTATACAAATACGAGGCAGTCGTGTCGGCTGGGCAGAACGAGCCGACACCCTTCGCGTCGAAGCTTCGCCTCCAGGGAAAGCTCATAAACAAGCACTACAGTGGCAACCCGGATTTGAAATTCGTCGAGTACTTTAAATTCCAGGATATCAAGCACAGCGTCTACAACGGACCCAAGGACGATGATGCATCCGCTCAGTTTCAAGCCATCGCCGACGAACTCAAGGACTTCGAGAAACCTGTGCTGGTCGTTCTGGATGAGAACAACAAAGTTAGTACATTTCTGGAGATGGTAATGTTTCTTGGCAAAATATAAATTAAAGTACTCGGTTTGTATTTGCAGCTGCAAGGAATCAAGGTCCAACCGGAAGAAGCCGAGTGGTCGAAGAACTTGAAGAAATCCGTGGCCTCGATAATACAAGTAGAAGCTACGCAGTTCGAACTGCAGGAAAATATGAAGCCCGCCATGTTCGAGACGATCGAGGTAGGTAACGACTGATGGGAACACATAGAATATAAATTAAACGTTCTCTTTGGTTGTTACCACCAGAAAACCATTCACGGAAACTGCCAAGTCGAGTACAACGTTTACCCAAAGAAAAAGGACGGCAAGACGGTGTTCTTCATTCGTAAGTCTTACGAGCCGAGGAAGTGCAGCAAGTACGTACAGAGTCTCGGAAACAGTAATCCGAAATCGAGTAGCTGCGAAGTTAAAAAAGAGGTACGTCCATCAAATGTCAAAGATGAAATCTCTTTTAATAACAAAACATGGAAGTATAAAATAATGAAATTATTTTATTGTTACAATCAAACGAAAATGCACCTTCATTTAATAAAACGCACTCAATAATTCCCAGGAGATGCCATAATCGTGGTCATAAACTATTGAAAAACTAATTACAGTCATACACTGTCATACGTGAATGCATGTCATTCCATGTTCTAGGTATATAACTACATTTTTATTACTATTTCATTAATTTAATTGAACGCATTTCTATATGATTAAGTAATATCTTTGCTTCTTTTTTATCTATAATTTTTAGTACAGATTAGATCACCTAACGTTTATGATTTTAGGAAGATTTAGTTACATTCGCTACGAGGGTGTTCGAAATCGAACCTATTAACGAGGGCCTTCTTGTTAGGAAAATTACAACTCACGAAAAATTAAGTTATTTACCCTTCCAACACAGAAGTTCTGGAATTCAGTACATTGAAACTAGGTACGTTAAAAAATTTATGTTTGCAATAATCATTTTTGCATCTAACTTTATTGTTATAAAATTTTCAGTCAAACGTTTGAATTCGAAAAAATGGTGGATGAATCGGAATTAACACTTCCCACTGTTGACTTTAAGGGAGTAGAAGTAATGAGCGATATAACTTTTAATAAAACTATTTACGTGTCACAAGAATACGAGGGAGATGGAATTCTATTCGGTCGTCAAATTTTGTCATCAAAATATTTAAAAAAAACTGTTCAAAAACTATTATTGTCCGTCACAGATTACCTATTAGATAATCATATCGATTCAAAAGAAGGTCATCCAGAATATAAAAAATCTTTTGAAAAACTGCACCGTTACATGAAATATTTAGATTACCAGGATTTACTGTATCTTCTTGATCACTTTAACGAAAATAATAAAAGAGGAGCATTAAGCAGGTTTGTCAAATTATTTAAATGAACAATACATTGAAAAATTAATATTTATCTTACAAAAAAATATTGCTTTTTTTTATAACAGAAAAATTTTCCTCGAATTGGTTCCTCACATCGGAACATCGGAGGTATGGGATTTTGCTCGACACATCATCGAAGAATTTATAATTTCAAAAGATGAGATTATTGATCTCTTGGAAAAACTTCCAATGTACGTTAATAATCCAACTGAAGAATTTGCAAGGGCAGGATTGGCTATCGGCTCAATAGACGAGAACTCAGTTCCTTTTAAAGAAGTTAAAAATGCTGCAATTCTCTCTTATTCCATTCTCTTGAACAAAGTTTATAAACACATTGGGAATAACCCAAAGACTGTTCCCCGTTTCTTAGAAGAGCGCCTTTATTCCTTCAACCACCAACTTATTCGTAAGCTTTACTTTACTAGTTCCATTCTTAACGATTTTTACCTGTAAGTTTCGAAATAGAATTTTCAGTTTTCTAAATTCTGACTTACAGATGGACCGACTTATCTGTCGAAGCTTGTGCACATTATGGCAATCGGTAATGTGGGGGTTGGAAACGTCTATAAATATCTAGCTCCCATAGTACGCGGAGAAGATGTCTTTTTCGTGTACGTGGACATCGACAAACCCGAGAAATACCAAATCGCGGCAATGTGGGCGCTTGCAAAATCCATCAATCACGACAAAGAACTTTACTACAATACTTACTGGCCGCTCTTGGCTAACAGTTCAAATTCGCAGAGGTTGCGAGTGACGGCTTACGAATTATTGGTGTCTAAGAATCCAACGATAGATATGGACATTCTGATGAACATCCACGCGCTGATGGAGCACGAGAAGGACGAACACGTGTTTAATTATCATTACACGACGTTACAGACTATGTCTGAATTAAAGGATCCTTGCCAGCAGAGTGTCGCGGAGATGATGAGAAAAGTATTACGACTGACAAAGCCACGCAAGAATTTGAGCAATACACTCTCTTTCTCTTCGGTATATGACATTTTCGATCAAAAGTATGGTTTTGGGTCAGCAATAAAAATGGGAATTCAATATAACGAAGCTACAGGTTTACCGAGTTCTGGATTTTTCTCAGCCATATCTTCAATTGGAAGGTCTACCTCGGATTCAGTCGTAAGTTTTTTTAAATAAACCCGAAAACTTTGAAAAAAATTTAAATAATACAGAGAGATGTAATTAATGTTTTTACTTTTTTTTCAGTTTTCCTGGACCATCGATGGCATTAATACGAAGTCATTCATGCAATTATTAAGGGAATTCTCTAGTGAAGTAAAGAGTCCGAAAGATTTACTCAATCCAAACTTGGAACAAATCAAGAATGTAATTCGAAAAACGCAAGGCTACAAATTATTAGATGATCACGTTCACATAGAATTCTGGTCAATGGAAAGCGAATACGTTACAAATGTACAAGTTTACTTCGGCACTGGCTTAAAAGAAGTTTTAAAGGAACAGGCTGATTCGTACGCAGGCATAGGGGCCATGAGAGATGAAGAAGACTCAAAGCAATTCCTGACTGATATTTCATACTATAATCAATACCAACTGGTAGTAGCTACCGATCTTGGGCTGCCTGCCATCTTTTATAACGAAGCACCTTCGTTATGGTACTTGAGAATATTACCATTTTCTCCAACGATAGATGCGTCTGCAGTAGTGTCTCTGCAAATCGATGCCAAAATTTTCGAACCCTCATCTTACGTAATGAAATTTTATAATCCGTTCGCAGCAACCTTTCACTCTGTGCAAAGACACGTTACTTTGGATGTAGATTTCCCGGTAAACATAACCATTGGAATAACTTTGAACAAACCAGAGTTGAAAATCATTTTGCCTCGATTGCCAGAAAGTAATTCTTCAACAGCAGGTATTAAAGTATATTCAATCGATCAAGTGGAAGTATTCACCAACGGGACGGACGTGTTGAAAACTCATTGTCCTACGTGCAAGGAGATTGCTGAAGTTAGTAAAGGACCGACACACAAGCACAATTATGAAAAAGTCGTTCAATTACCCGAGACAGGATTGGAATATACATATGCTATATTTGATTGCGACAGTCGCGTAACTAAAACAAGTGAACAGGAAGAATGGACGAGGATATTCAATTTGGATCGTAATAATGTGTGAGTTTAACGCAGTGATTGTAATAATATATTTATCAAATGTTATGCTATTTATTTAACGTGAATTTGTTATTTTAACAGCTTTGGAAATAACTTGATCGATAGTTTATTCACACTGAAACAAAGATCCTATACTTTATTGGGGATGCCATACGCAAGTACTTGTGGAATAATGTTAAAATTGTCACCTTCTTCAGTTGACTCTCTCTCTCAAGTAAGTTCTTGTATGTCTTTTTATTAATAATTCAATTATTACTTATTTAATACTAATTTATTTTAAAAAATTTTTTATTAGATTGAAATGACCTGGCGTGCTGATGCAAATGGAGATCGTAACAAAATATTAGCAGTGCTTGAAGGTAATATTGCATTAAAAGGAGTGAATAATGAGACAGTTCGGTCCTGGGATGTAAACTTGGAAGGTGAAAAGTCTGAATTACTCTACGCCTTAAAAGTTCATCTTACGAGGAAGGTTCCAGGAGAAACAAATCTCAAGGTACTGTTTAAAAATGAGAATAGGACGTCAGAAAATTGTCAATTAACATTTACAATTTTTTAGGTTTGTCTTGCAGTTCAGAAGGATTACCCAAATTTGAAACTAGATTCCGCAAAACTTGAAACCAATACCGTAATTGATTTTACTGCTGGTAAATCTGATGAGGTTCAGTGCGTCCGCGATGATATGGTAGTCAAATCCGTGATAAAGGGCGAACTCCTTGATGAACAAAAAGAACAACTCAAGAAAAATGTAGAGTCCGGATCTTGTTTTAAGAACCCGTCTAACCCCCTTGAGCTAGATGGTAATAAACGTTTGGACTGGAACTGTTTCTCACAACTAATCGAAGCTACCACTCTGAGAAAATATTCAATTGACGTCCATTATAAAAAGGTAAATAATAGAATTCTTTTAATTTGGTTGGCTATTTTTAATATTTTATTATTAAACGATTGTATAACCGATTCGAATGGTCTTTTTTAGATTCCACATGAAATTCGTGCAGTTATTGCTGAGATTGGAGATAACTTCCGAGCTAATAATGTGGTTCGAGCCGCGTATAAACCAGACCATACTGAAGAAGGAAATCTTAAAATTAATATTAATTATTCTCCTGATAACTATTACTCGACTATCAATGTTATGAATTCCGACTATTCTTATGTTCTGTCTGACGTACCTTACGGTATCAGCAAAGAAGACATTCATGAAACTGCTTTATTGGACAACGTTGGATTCAATTTAATGTTTTTAGACAACTATTACAAAGGCAACATCAGTAAGAAATAATTTGAATATTTCGACTACTCTAAAATAATTGGTGGTAATTCTGATTTAAATGTTACGTTTTCTAGGGCCTTGCATTGCTCATGCAAATGATATCATAAATGACTTGAATCAAACTGTTCCAATGAATTTCAAAGAGTGGACCCTTATGTACGGAGATGTCAACGAAGGTGAAATTTCGTATGCTGTGTTTGTAAAGGCTTTAGATGGAGACAAAGTAGCAGCCAAGATTATACTTACTAGTAATATGTTGGAAGGTGAGTCGGCGGAAGAAATTGAAATTCATCCAGGATCATCACGACCAGAAGTTTCAATAGACGGAAAACCAATTACGCTCGACGAAGAGAATTCAATTTCATTGTTGCCCATCAGGTGATATATAAAATCAATTTTAATTTTTCTTTGCTAGAAATTAAATTTTAAAAGAATATTTAACAAATTATTTGCGATTTATTTACAGGATCACACCGATGAGTGGATGGTTGCTCGTGGAAAGAGATATGAAGGTTCAGGTCTACTACACACCGTTCAACGTTATTGCGATTCCACAAATTGTCTTAGATAGAGCAATTGATGGAGTGTGTGGTCATATGGGTAGTATAATATATAATCAAACTGTGCCATTAGTGTATGGCAGTGCTTAAAGAGAATATTCATTTGTTTTAAGACGATTTATGCAAGATTATTGATACATTTGTAAAATTAAGTTAAATATAAGTATATAATGTATTAGCGAAAAATATGATTGTACAAGAATTTTTATAATTATAAATTGTAACGTATTTTTTATTACTATTTTATACTTAAAATGTAATACGAGAGACAATAAAAAATGTTATTAAGTATTATTTATATATATGTACAACTATTAGTTTTCTTAATGAGTATGGTGGCGTTTAATTTTTATAATTATATTTTCAAAAAAGAATCCTTTACTTCGTTAAAATGGAAATATGGTTCTTAAACTTGATGTATGAATGGTTGAATTTTAAAATTAAAATTATTAAAATTCAGCTTATTGTTGTTTTTACAACTTAACATAATTCTCTCTTAATTTCTACGCATCTTGACTATACAACCGCCTAACTGCACCCGTATTTCCCTGTAGATAGTTAATGTACGAAGTGATCAAGTCATCCATTTTGTAACCGAGGCTGGTCTCACACAACAGCTTTCTGCCGTTCATGAAGTTGCCAATTGTCATGTGAAAGTAGGTGTCACCCGAAGACCAGTTAGTTATTTCTGTGAAGCTGTACATCGACAGGATCTCCTTAGATTGAGGATCTATTACGCTCACGCCGCTTTTGTTGATCGCCACGACAATTTTGCTGGGAAACTTGGTGTCGCTTGTTTGGCGCACTTCGAAGAAAGCTGAGCCGAACGTTGGCCACTGATAAACGCATTGGAGGAAGGCTTCCTTTGCTTGGTACTGAGTTAAATCTGCGGAGTAGTTGAGGAGTTGTAGGATTAGTTTCCTTTAGAAACTTTTAACTATTTATAAATAGAACAAAGTCAAAACTCGGATTTGTAAGAACTTACTTTTCTTATGATTATAAGCTGCTGTAATACGTTTTTTCCATTCTTTTGGACTCATAAGACGTATCATATCTGCAGGAATATATTCCTGTAGTTTTTGGCTGAAAATAAATCATAATTAAGAACTCTTTTTTATAAAATGCAAATGTCAAGTAAAAAATTTAAATAATTACTCTATTTGTGACAATTCTTCTTTATTATGAGCGTGTCCGCTTATGTATATTAAAGAGGCTAATTCGACTGCATCTTTTTTATCACATTTATGATATCCTCTCAAGTATTTAAAAGCTTCCTGATAGAAATGAAATTTGGAGTCTGCATTTCTATCTCGACCGGGTAAACAGTCAATCCAAATCTTTTTGATAAACATAACTTGGTATTTTGTTTCCACAGAGCTGATTTGGGCAAGCCTCAAACGAGCGATCCAATCAATTACTTCTCGGATGAAATCGAAGAAGAAGTAATATTGTGGAACGGATATTATACGATCAGCGATTGTGAAATAAAGACTAAAACCTTCCCGAATATGTAATTGTAATTTTTCGGCTATTTCCGCACACATGTCTAAGGCTCGCGTAGATGAATGGACCTAAATAAAACATTGTTACAGTAAAATGATTGTTTTAACAAGTGAATTTTTAAAATGTATTCACCTCGAATGCAGCGTCAGTGGCGTCTGGAAAGTAAACTTTGTGGTAAATCTGTAGATTTTTGAACCTAATTGCTTCCACCTCGAGAATATAAGGTGGATAGATTCTGACTGTTTTGGTGGCTAGAATTCTTTCCAGTCTTTTAAGACAATCTTTTGCTACGATATTTCCCCTGGAGCTCAAAAACTGTTCTAATTCTTTACGAATCATTGAACTGCACGGCATTATTCCTGTAGCCAACCACATCAACTCCCAGCCACGCTCTTCACTTAAACGCACTTTGTTATCCGTTAATTGGCGCATTATTTGGCAGTACACTTCGTCACGAAGTAGATCCTTATTTAATAATTTGATACATTCCGTTAGTATTTGGAGCTTAACGTAACGTAAAAATATTATTAAACTTACATCATTTAAAGCTGGTCCAAAAATCAAATCGGTATATTCCGTACCGATCCGTTGCCGATTACTTGGAAGATCGCCCATGTATTTTAAAATATTCTTGAACATTTGTACAGCCAGTTTAGATTGCTCAATTTTGTCTGACAACTTCGATAAAAGAGGGGCTTTGATCGGTTCTCTCGTATGCTTCCACAATTCTTGGGTGGTACTGGTCTGCGCTTTTGAAATTCCAGATCCATAAGTTGTAAGTTTACCTCTAAAGTGTTCATTTGCAAACTTCTTTAAAGTATGATGCTTCGAATTATTCGAATTATGATTCAGTTCTTGTAGTGCCAAATTCATTGATTTCGACATGAAGTCAGCTTTAAACATTTCCTACAAAAATTTTACAAGTTCAATAACTTTTCCCACGCTTGATATTTTTAATTCGACTCACTGTAAGTTGTGGAGATGGCTTAGTTATTGTAGGTAGGACATACACGTATTCACAAGGGAATTTTCCTTTAACACCGTGTTTTTCTCCTGATCCCCAAGTAGACGTCATTACCGTACTACCAGTGCATTTGTCAGTTAATTTTATCACATCTCCCTTTTTCAGTGATAGGATGGAGTCAGCGTCTGCGTTCAGAGTTGATTATTAAAATTCGGTTAATTGATTTTAATAAAAGAAAGGAAATCGGAAACTTGCCGTTTATGTAATCCTGAGTCGCTACAACGTATGTCGATCTTTGCCTCAAACCATCCATTATGTAGTTTACAATTGATGCAAGACTTTCAGCGTTTGTACTTTGAAAAACAAATTCCTCTCTTTGAATAGTTGATATGGTTAAATTCTGTGACGATGTGTTGTCGTGTCTGAAAAAAGGATTTTTATAAGTAAATTATTCCAATAAGGAAGACTGCCGAATTATAGTGCAAATTTATACTTTTGGTAATTGACTTCTGATATTTCGGGGAACGAATATTGTTGGAGTATACGTTCTTGGCTGTCAACAAAATGAATTCCTACAGAATTTACCGCAATAATTAATTCCTCTAAATTAAAATCTGGTCCAAAGATTTTGTTAGCTTCGTAAAATCTTGAAAAAAGTATGGGCCATGTTTCTTTTGCAAAAGAGACGACACTTTCTTTGATTTTAATCGAATTAATATTGCTAACTTTAGTTATCTAAAGACAAACAATGTTACTTAAAATATTTAGCTTCTAGTTTTACTCTAACATAAAATTTTGCAAACCTTTTGATAAGCTTCAATAGTCAATTGCTGTAATTTTGATAAAAGTTTATCACTGTTTTGTCGTAGTATTTGATTTGGTATATACAAATTTAAAATATCTTTAAAATTCTTTGGTATTGACGACGAACCATATTGTATATACAATTGTTGAGCGATAAGCTGAGCTAAATCTTGTTCCTAATAAGAAAATCGGATGTTAATATTTTTTTAAACAAAGTTTAAAGAATAGAAATTAGAATTATATGTATACTTACTTTATGACATCTGTATTCTCCCAATTTTGTACCTTTACAAATCTGATGGTATATAAGATTAGTAGCAACTTTATCAAGTGCCACATCGTGCCAAGGTGAAAAAATTTCCTTTCGAAAAAGAAGTCGCCAAGGTGCGTCCTGTTCCGGTCGTCCCTGTTCCGTTGAGTATTGCTCACATTGAGATATAGCATCCATTACATGATCTCTGCAAAAGACAAGAATCGATCATTGATAGAATATTCACTTGTGAAAGAGTTGTGTCTTTACTGACTTTTCGGAACCTAGAGATAATACTTTATCGTCAATTGTAATGAAGAGCGAGAAGCCAAAGGTGTCCTTGAGGTTTATAGCTTCGGCCAATGACTCGACGATTTCTTTCGCCGTGCTTGCAGAATCAGCTATGACTGTCTTTAAAGCTCCGTCCATGAAGGATATTTTCAGCGACATTGGCTCTTTGTATCTCACTGACTTGAAATAAAATTATGTGAAATTCACGATGGTGTTTAATTAAAGATTGCAGTAGGTTGTGGCGGTGCACGTTATACGCGTAGTTATTAAATTTAAAGATTGGGAGAGAGAAAGAGAGACTTCCTGGCTCTCCGTAAAGAGTTAAAGTATTATAAATATTATAGTCATTGAGTTTTTTGAAATGCGCATGGAGAGCCAACGAGCCATGGGAGAGAGCGCAAGAGAGAGAAAGATTTTGAGAGTCAGCGAGAGAGGAAGAAAGAAAGGCGAGAGCGACAACAGGGCGCGAAATGTGACCGCGAGCGTGCGAGCGCGCGAATAAGGAAAACTCGCGAGTTCGAAAAGTCGCCCGTCAAATTTCCAATATTTATAATGTATTTGTTGCTTTGAGGATTGAAAGCTAGCAGAGAGATTGTTCCCGCTGATTATATTTAGGGAAGAGATTGAGAGAGAGTAAAGATGATTGTTTAGTCGTGGATCGCGATCGATGCGCTGGATGTCAGCGCCGCGTCGACTTTAACATCTCGCGGACTTTGCGGCCAGCGAGTTATTTAGTTCCGCCTTGCCCTTCAAGGAGTGTGGGCGCGAGCGCGCGGAGTGTCAAGTGCGGTAGTGAAGAACGAAGCGAAAGAGAATCGAAATCTCTCCGCGCGCCGGAGTAGCGCGGAGTGTGTGCACGAAAGAGAGAAGAGGGAGAACCGAATTTTCTCCCCGCAGCGAAGTCGCGTACAAAGTGTATATGAGAGAGGGAGAGAGAGAAGGCGGGTTTTTCCTCGTACACCAGAGCCGCGCAAACGCGTAATAGAGAAAAAGGGTTTACCCGTGTGCCGGGGTAGTCGGACTGCGTGAGATAGGTAGATAGATAAATAGATGAGAGAGAGAGTGAACGAGTGAAAGAATTATGCGTTTTAAAGTAAGTATAAATTGACTGCTCCCGCGGGTTCGGGAAAACGGAAAAATTGCGTGTACGATTATTTACCGCATCACAAGATAAATAGGAAATTCAACCTGCATTTCTATCCAACAGGGAGGCTGAGTTCTCGAGCCGTTTCTGTAACTCCGATCGAGTCTCTTCTGGCAAAAGGGAGCGTATTCGGCCGGTCCAGCCTTGATGAACGACTTGAGGTAAGTGATGAATTTTTCGGAGGGCGCAAAACATCCGACGCAGAGGGACAGAAGGACCCATCCTCTCGCGTGCGAAGCTTTCGACGGATTGTTTATCAATTGCTTGACGATCTGGCAGTAAATCTCGTCCTTCAGTTCCGGACGAAGTATTCCGTGGCCGATGATGAAGTGCAACTTTTCTAGGTTCGATCGTTTGGCACTGAGCCAACCCTCGTATTCGTCGTTTATGATACCTGCAGCAAAATTATAGGTAACGTTATATGAAAGTAATTGGTTTTCAATATTTTTTAGTACCTTTTGTAATGATGTTTTTAAGTTTATTCTTTCTTTTTAATGTCCTTCTTAGAAAGTGTGGGTTTTCTTGATTCACAATTTTATCGAAACTATCGGTTTGAAAGTAGTTTTTCGACAATGTCTCTGAAATCGAACGCATTACTGTTTTGTTGTTGTAACTTTCTGTAACTTCCGGAGTGTCTGGTTCGGGTAAATCGCCCATGAAACGAAAAATTGTAATGGACAAAGCTTTTGCTGCCTGCAACGATAGCAATATTAATTGTCAATAAGAATTAATAATTTTGTGTTGAATAAGGATGCTATTTACCAACTGATCGGATAGATGGGGAAGATCAAGAAGCGAATGTTTCAATGGTTTCTTTGAAAAATGTGGCGTTGCATTGCCCGTAAAATAAATAGCAGCGAATTTGTAAAAATCGTAAGACACTAAATTATTTACATCATTTGTTAATTTAAATGAGTCTGTCGATGTATGATCTTGTCTGAATATGTCCTGGAAAATATAAAATTATTTTTAATATACATAAAATGTACGATTGAAAATTGATAAGCTTCACTCACTGTGTATATTTCATCCGATACTTTTCTAGAACTAACTTGCTTCGGCTCATTATCCAGAAAATCAAACATCGTGTCGATATTATTTTCGGAATCGCCATTTAATTGTCTTGACTCCTTCGATCGACTCTTGAGACTGTCGCTAATTTTGTTTTGAAGATCTTTCATTTTCTTCATTTTTATTTGTTTTCTCTGTAAAAGAAATGAAAATAACTCACTAGATTCAAATGATATTTTAAGTTGTTACGTACTTTTTCTTGGCTCCATTTCTGTACAAGATAACGACGACACTCTGCCTAAAAATATCATTAGTTGTAATTGATGAAATAAATTACAAATCAAGTGAGTAGATTGTAACATCTATTTACCTGAAGAGAAATAATAATTTTTCGTTTCTTTTGAAATTGTGCTTCGTGATACCTCGATCTGGCTCGAGATTGAAGCCGCATAACTGCTTTACGCAACATAGAATAATGTTTTCGTGGAAGGTAACCTCTCCAAGTTTTTTGAATGATCACCGCGGCATTTTTCAGTTTTAAAAATCTAAAAAAAGAAAAAAGTGGCTCCATAACATTTACCGTTAGCTGCATTAAAGAACCATTGGAAATCCATACCTTTTTCGAGCAATCCACATTTTAAGATTTTTCTGAATAATCAATGCGTACACTCTCAAAGCTTCGTTTCTTCTCTGCTCCAGAATTGCGCCGTGAAAATCTTTCAAGAAAACCTTGGAGTGTCCGAATCTGAAATCGTTCTCGTGTTCACCGAGAATTTCGGTGCAGATTTTTTCAGCGACATATTTAAAATCTTGTCGACGTTCAGAATTGATTCCACCGGCCAGAGCACGAAATCTCTGGGCGAATTCGAAAAAGTTATATCGTAAGGCATATCCAGCTCGCCTGATTCTGGCTGTTTCCGTTAAACCGGAATAGCGTATTTGCCGGCAGCAAAGTATTCGGTCGAAGACCTAACAATTTAAGAGAAACAATTGCTTAATTGCTTATGTTTGCGTAATATTTGCTAATATATATTTTCAAATGATATTCAATGTTCTTTAAGATTTTTTATACAAATTTCGTACTTATATTTTTTTTTAATTCTCTAATTGCATTGATAAAAACATTATAGTTTAGGTGCTTTCTTGAAGTATTTTTAAATTTCACCGTCAATGCATTGTATCTTATCACATTCAACTTTTTAAAGATAAGTAATTAAGAACTGAAGTTGTCAAATGATAAAATTAAATTAAATTTGTTGTTTTTCATTTTCTAACACTTCTTTCAACGAACCTAATACGATGAACAATATGTAGTATTAAAATATCGCATTATACCTTAGGCGACTGGTTCTCATTCGGCTTTATACATCTAACGAAGAACGGATTGCAATTGTGCAGTGTGCTCATGAGTGCTTCCAGCGAGTCTCGGAATTTCGTCGAAAGCGTCACCGATCGTTTGCCGTGATCGCCGTCGGAGGCGAGCTCGTTTTTAAAGAACAAACTTTTCAGAAAATTGTTCCTCGAAGTCGCGATCAACTGCTTGAAGTCTCCAGATAAAATATCGCGATTTTTATCGAGGAAGCCCGAAACATCGTAGCGCACTATGCCTGCAAAGTGTACGATGCCGAATTCTTTGGTAAGGCTGGACTTTGGCTTTATAAACTTGCTGTTTGTTCCGTGAAACAAGGAAACTTTGGATAATAGACTAGTGTCGCTTCCCTTGAATAATAGAACAATTTTTAATAATTTTTTGCGAATTGTAACAATATACTTTAAAAGTGCCTCCTCGAAAGAAATTCATTCATACCTTAGGAAAGATACTTTCTTCATCTATCAGTGACATTATGTTCAATGGCTTTACACCAATCAAATCTATAATTTCTTGATTATCGATGTACTCTACGTTATTCCAAAATATTCCCTCTGATTTGTAATTTTCTTGTTCAATTTTAAATATGTGTTCTACGAAAAACTGTTGCAGTCTTTCATTTGCGTAATTGATACACAATTGCTCGAAACTGTTCGAGTCGAAATTTTCGAATCCGCAAATGTCCAGTATGCCGATTGTGTTTATCATGTGAGGTTTAGGGTTTCGAATGGTGTCGTTGATATCTTCGAGAATCTTTTCGAAGATTTTTTCGTAGATAATTTTTGCAAACGCATCTCTAACTTCGTTGGCTTGATTTCTCGATAAATTACTAACCTATTGAAAAATGCATTGGATTCGAAATCATCGTTTTGTTTTTAACAAATTATTTACATTTTTCAACTTACTACTTGTTCTCCTTTAGCGAAAATACTTCTTTTTGTTAATGCGTTGATCAAAGTCTTGTCATTAACTCCCAGGAATTCGCCTAATCTTTTTAGGCAAACATCGTCATGGATTTCAGTACCATCGGCATGTGCTAAAGATAAAAAAGAATTATTATCAGTGATCTCAAGTATTTTTATCGAAATTTTAAAAATACATTAGCAGATATTTGTTAAAAGGCACTTTTTCGATTCAAACAGTTTTGCGTAAATCAATATTTTTATTTACCGATAGTCGTTGCTTTGTACTTCAGGTTCCCCAAATGCAGAATCATCGCCAGTAAATGAACGACGCTGCTAAATGATTCTTCACTATAGTGTAATACTTTCATTGCAGCCTTGACGTCTGCAAACGTTTTTGCATCGTCTCTGTCTTTACAAACGCTTACCTAAAAATAATGTTTGTATTTAAAAAAAGAAAACGCGATAAAAGTGTTATTTATTTAAAAAAAACAGTTCACGATATACCCCTTGTAAGTATTTAAAGTCCGAAGCATTTCCCAAATATAATTTTTGCTTTTCCTCGATGCTCAGTCCTGCCAGTAACGAATAGAATATGTGATAGTTCCTTTCATTTTTCGACTGCATGACAATTCTACTTTTCTCCAGCAAATAGTAGTCTATTCGAGCTCCTTCGATTTCGCCGTTGCCGTTGAAGTGTATGTTAATATACTTCCCGAACCTCGAGGAATTGGAATTCTTTTGCGTCTTCGCATTCCCGAAAGCTGCATCATTAAGGAGCACAATTATTACTGAAAACTCGTAATATTTAATATATTCATTTTAATCGAGGTAAAAACCTTCTAAAATAGGATTCGCTTCGAGGATCTGCTGCTTGATCCAGGAGTGACCCCCCGCGCTGATAGTCGTCAGATACTGCAGTATCAATTTTGTGCTCTCCGTTTTCCCGGCGCCGCTTTCTCCGCTAAAGACAAAAAGTCGCGATAAAAGAAGAGCCTGCGCAGATGTAAGTCAGTCGCAAAATGTGGCATGTTTATTTACCTAATGAGAATGCACTGATTCTGCCTGGTGTTTTTCATTGTTACGAAGGACTTATCGCTCGTTGCAAAGATGTGCGGCGGTGGATTGTCTGTTTTTCTCTCGGAGTACATCATCACCTCGTTCATGGAATAAATATTTAATACTTGATAAGGGTTTAATGCTATCAACATGTCTCCGATGTACGTCTAAAATCATTTTAATTTCATTGTACGCGTTTACGTTGATTGAATAATTAATTAGATGCAAAGTTTAATCGACGTACGTAAATCAATTGGTTTTTGTACCGCAGATGAAGATTTCGTAAAATATCGTACTCCTGGAGATCGTCGAAATGGATCATATTGTCCAGTGGAGTTACTGAAGATCCATGTATGGGTTTGATGATCTTTTCGATCGTAGTCCATTCCACCTATAAAAATATTGTTTTTTTATGTTTTCTGATAAAATTGACGCTTTAATAACATTGATATATTGTTTTCTACTATAATAGCTTTCATTCACTAATCCGAATATTAAATACTTCAGGTGAGTAATTCTTTGATAAGATTAATCTAAGATTTTATTCTGGTAACAGATATAAATACTATGTTTACTTAATTGGCTATTGTGTATCTCTTACGAAATTTTCGTCGCTGTTCTTTACACGTTTTCAGGAAGAAAAAAATAATAATTAGTTTTATATCTTTTGTAAGAATTAAATGATTTTGAAATCGTATACTTACTTTACCATCATCATCCTGCACTTGAACTTTCTTTTTTTGTACTTTAACAATTGTGCAGCCTTTCGGAATATCAAACTCGTCGATTCCTTGCTCGATCCAGACATGATCTCCCTACGATTTCAATAAAGTATAATTCAAAACTGTTTTAATTTACAAGAGTTTTTAAAATGACATTTATGTTAGGTTTGCCAGGTAAGATCTCGCTTCAAAGTTTACACAATGATTACACAAGACCTTACAACTTCTTTCGGCGTGATTACGTCTACCAAGTATCTTTTCTCTAAATACGATAACGTTAATAAAAAACCAAAAAAGAACGAGACAATTTCATTAAGTTACTCGTGTCTTTAAAGAAACTTCAATTTAACTGTTTCGCGTTCAATTTAGCATTCACTTAAAAACTTGGATACCCTTTTTAAACCATTAAACCTACGCCCACAAAAAGCATTAAAACCATTTCTTTGAAATTCCCTCATTTTTCAGCCTGTATAATCACTAAACGTTCAAAATCACCCACACTTCGAAATATACAATATTTCACTGATGTGAACTTACGGTGGCGAACATCGTCCTACGAGAATTTCCTAGGGAAGCTTTAAAAAAAAAAAAAATCTACTCTTTATCACATCGACTCGGCGTCGTTGGAACTTTGATTCGCGGTCTCGCGAATGCCATCGAGCATGGCAGTAGTTTATCGACTGGCCCCGAGCGTTTTACGGCCCCGGCAGCCGGTCGTTATCATTCGCAGATATCGATAAGTTAAAAGGTGAATTCTATTATCTTATGATATAATCTCGCCGAGTGAGCCGCGGTAGTTTTAATCGATAATCCCGGAATATCTTTCAATTAGCAACGTTACGTCAATTAATTAAAAACAACTTTGTTGGTTAAGTTTTTTTTTATTAGTGCATAATTTGGGAGGTTTGCATTTTGGGTACCGGAATATTTGTTTGAATAAGCGGAAGAATCACCGAGAGAATCGACGCAAAATTTGCTTAAACGTTGGGCAGTGTTCTGAAGAACCGGACTGCTTGAAAGCTCAAGTAAATTTTGCTTTTGTTTTTCTCTCAGTGTAATCTCTTTTGGCTTAAGTGTTTTTTTTAATAAAAGTAATTCTGAGAATAGCTTATATTGTTTTATTCTCGATGTATGCTTTTTATGAATGCTTACAAGGAGAACACATGACATTTGGGTAACGGATTTTCCTGTAACTTTGGGATATGTTTTCTAATGTTAAAATATGAAGGAAGCTGCGTCCGTTCGGCCTAACGTTCGATTTTTCAGAAGTTATGTGCTCTTTTAGCAAAAATCTAAGAAAAATCGATTTTTGTTTAATCACGCATAATTTCTCAATTATTAAC
>UCOM01000401.1:0-83510 GCA_900474385.1 Ormyrus pomaceus
GGACAAAGGAGCATTTGCGCTTCCTCGCAGGCGGTGCGCCGCGCCTATTTATGCGATTTGCCCCTTTGCAATGCTAATGACAGCGCCATTTAGCCGGGAATTTTGGAGAGCAGCCAGATAGCGCGTCTATTAGCGATCCCTTTCACGTACCGCTGATATGCCGCGACGTGTGCTGCCGTTCGGCGACGTGCGTGCCGGTATAAGCTACTTCCACCGGTTGCCGTTCGACGCTTATGCGATTGCGGCTTGTTCTCGGGCGGAAGAATGAGAGAGAGAGAGAGAGAGAGAGAGGAAGCTTCTTGCTTTGAGGCTCAGACTACTTTCAGTCTGCGTGCGCGGTATAGGAGCTGCGCTGCGAAGGTTATTCGAGAAAAGGGAGGATTTTAGCGGTGCCGTTCGCGCTGCAATCGATGAATATTATGAGGAAAGAGCGAGGCTGCGCTTTTTCCGCTCTTCTTTTCGTCCAATGGAATGTTAAACGTATGCTATTTATGTGCGCGCTTTTGAAAACGGGTACGATGAAATTCAAGCAATTTTTTTTGTACGCAACAAAACTTTTGATTATAAATTACAAGTAATAACATTTAAAAGTTGTACATTTGCCTTAATTCCCATACTTGGATTTTCTTGATTAAGTCGGTAAAACCAGGCGATTTGTTCGAGATTCGCAAACTTTTCGAAAGGCAATTACGATTAAACAAGTCTCCCCCTCGCTGAAAGCGAGCTTCCTCAATTCCCTAAACTTGATAAAAATCCGAAAAATCCCTGGCAATAAAGCCGTCATCCACTGGTGCAGCCGACCCTTTTCATCCGCAGTCTGCCGACAAAAGCAGCAGCGAAGTGATAACAATTCCGCTCTCAAATGGATCGCGCAGAATTTCATTTCTATTTTCGGGGGTCCCGCCTCCCTCTTTTTTTTTTTTTTTTTTTCTCGGGGAGGTAAAAATTGCCACATTTACCCCCGCGTTCATCGAGAGCGTAACGTACGAGCCCGGAAATGGCAGGGGAACACACATCCGTGCACGTACACAGACACGGACACACCAACATTCTCGTTTCGAGCAGGCCAGTAAAAGCCCGGCTGGAAAAAAGAAAAGCGCTCCGGTCCGATGACACGAGATAAAGCTCAGCGCGAATAGCGCGCGGAGCATCAAGTATCCATTCTCCCTTCCCGGCGCCCCCCGTTATAATCCGGCATTGGAATGCGCGCCCGCCTGATGCCCGCGCGATATATCGCAGATGGATATGGATAGATGTAAAGGGAGGACGGATAAAGGGGGGCCCCGAGATAGGAGGGAGCGGGCGGCTTTATGGCGTAGGCACCTTGACATTCCCGGAGTCTTGAGCGAGGGCTGAATATTCCGCAGTCGATTAAGGCCTGATAGACGATATTGGAATCTAGATGTACTGCCGTTAAATTAATAGTCGAGCAGGGAGCTAAGATATTTCGTTTGCACGGGAGCTGCAGCCATGGGCATCAAAACTTGGCTTACTATCCGTGGGGGGCGAGGATTGATTTTATGCATATTTACTGCTTATCTGGGTCGTCAATAACGTTAAATGCTTTTGCTTAATTTTAGACGGAGCTCATACATTATACATTTGACTAATCGATTAATAGTTTCTTTTTTTTTTGAGAATGCACTCAAATATCCCTTTATTGAAAATTTTTGCTGCGTCGATCCTAAAAATACTTTTACAAAAATGTTTTTGTGAATAGGAATTCTATCCATTTGATTAATTTATTTTGGTGCGTTACGCGTTTTGTAAAATAATATATGCAGAATACTGAAAGGTTTCTAATATATACGCTAAAGAAAATTTTTGTAAAAGCATTGAACGTATTCGTAAAAATTAAAAAGAATTTTTGGTAAATCGATTAATAAAACGTATAGTATTTCAGCTCTGCCTATAAAACTATATGTTTTTACTAACAAAAAAATCTGTTATTCGATATCGTACACTGCAGTAAAAGAAATCTAAACTTTTATTAAATTGCCATTTAATAAAAAGTTTCCTCTCCCAGTGTCATCCCTAAAACGCTCGTCAACGCTAATTAAACTATTTGCCCACCTCGTTTGCAGCCTAATCTCCCGGCAGCGCTCGGCGTAAAAAAAATAAGCTCCCCCGTCTAATAAAATAACAAAAAAACTTCTGAAAAAAAAAGGAAAACAAATAATAAACGGCATGCGTGCAAAAACAGAATAAATCCCCGAAAAAGCCCAACGACAGAGACGAAATCCCGCGATACATCAAAACAAAGATATCCATCTCCTCGCAAGGTAATCCTCGCGGCGGGCAAAAAAGGGCAGAGCTCTCCGGCCGCTCGCGGGGAAAAACATGTGCGCGCCTCGGCTATTAACGCGGGGCGCGTCACCACTGAGAAACGAGCCTCGCTTTATTATGAACTTTAATAGCCGCGGAGACAGCACGCGAGCAATATACACGCCCGGGGAGAGCGAGGGGGAGAACTGCGACGGCTGCCGAGTGCCGCATAATTTATCGCGGCCGCTCGAACGCATCTTGATGCGCGCGCGAGCATTACCATAATTAGGATTTTCCTCGGGAGACGTCGCCGGATTATAATTCTCCGGTGGGGGATAAGAGGCTTCTTTTTTTTTTGCGAGAGCCGCAGCCCGTAGCCGCGGGGATTATTGATTCGGAGGCTTGGGAAAAAGTTCGCCTCAGATTCGAGGAGGCTTACCCATATTTTCGGAGTCATTGAATCAGAATGTAGACCTTTTCGCCGCTGATATCGGAAATCCCGCTATTTATACTATATACGCTGCTCGATTAGGTAAATATTTGAAGTGCCCTTTCGAGCTTTCGAATTGTTACTTTTATATACTGGAGCAAAATGCGAAAGCGAATTTATTTTCGAAAGTCAATATTGAAAGTTTTTTTTTGTCTTGAAAATTTTTTTGCAAACATGTGGATTAAATATTTTGTAACGGTTTTAATATAATAAAGTTAGGCTTTTTTAACAAACGAGATAACTTTTTCAATAACACGTTGAAAATATGTTATTTTTTTTTGTTTTTCAACAATAACTTTGGCACTGCATTCAACAGATTCCAGAACAAATAACGTAATTATTGAAAATGTACCCAAGAAATGCCAATTTCGACCGAAATCCCAAAAATGAATTCATTTCAAAGCAGTGCGCGGCCCATTCGAAGGGAGGAAAATCATTTTTCCTTGCCATTTACACGCCAGCTTCCAGAAAACAAGTCTACTCCACACTATTTAGGTGAAGATCTGCGAGTCTGCAGGGCGCGCGCTTTTTTTTTTTTTTAATCCCCATCGTTCTCCACGCTCGGACAGCCGCTAGTCGTGTCTCGCAGCGGGACGGACAAACAACAAGCTTCGGCGCTTGTCGTTGGTCCTGGTGTGCGTCGCGCTTGCCGCACACAGCCGCGACTTTTTTGCGCCCGGCCGAGCGCGAAAGTCACGTACGCGTCGCGTCGTCGTCGTCGTCCCGGCAATTTGCGAAAACTGGACGTTTTGCAATAAACGGGCCGACTCTCTTTCTCTCCCTCTCTCTCTTTTTCCTTAGCTACGCACGTAGCGAGGAAAGCTCTCCGACGCTTGCCAGCGTTTAATCCTCGCGAGCAGCTTCCCGAGAATTTTAAGCCCGGGCACGCCGAAGTCGATGGGAGGAGAGACTATTTATGGCCGGGTGTTACTTTTTTGAATTACGCTCTGCTTCTCGGTGGGTTCGCGCTGCCGGGGTGACGTCGTGTCGCGCGTGTGTCTATGTTTTCGCGTTTCTTCTTTGAAATATCATTTTTATATGTATGCCTCAAACACGATTTGGTGAAATATGTTGGGAGTTCGAGTGTATTTATTGTGCAGCTAAACCAGTAAACGAAGACTTTTTTTTCTAGCTCATGTCGAGTGGTGTATTGATTTATAGAATAAAGTAACTAAAAATATGAGAACTATAAAAATGATAAGTTACTGAAGACTCGGGGTAAAAATTACTTTTCATCCGGTGATACATATCTCGCGCTTCCCATTAAGATTCGTATTTTTTTTTTTTATCTTCGTAGAACGTTGAGCGCATTTCGCATGAAATTTAAGGAAATACGTACGACTTGACTTTAGCGAATTTCTAAAGAATATTTTAGGAATAACGCTTGATTACGTTCGGGGCAGAAGCGGAGGTAAAAATTTGAAATTTTGACAAAAAGCGGAGAAAGGACGCATCCCGGCATGAAATCGACGGGAAGAGAAAAGAGCGACTGGTTCGACGATTCGGATGCGACGAGTCATATGGTGTACAGAATGGATTTCCCCCGCGACTCGACCCAAGGAGAAAAGAGCTTTACGCGGTAAGCAAACACGGATAAGCCCGAGGAAAAGGCATAAGTGTCGTAAATTGCTCGGAAGGGCTAAAAATCTCAGAAATCATCCCGTGACTTCTCTCGACTTCCTTCGCGTGTGAAATCAATGAAAGGCTATGTATAAAAATTCATTCGTGCATTCAATAACAATAAAAAAAACGTCGCGCTTTCTATACGTCCTCTTTTCCCCCCTCCGAGCCGCCTGCATTTATTAAGCAATTAAAAGAAGGAAATAAACGAACTGAAGCCGCGCTCTCGTGATTTATCACGTATTTTCCGTGAGTAGTTTGCTCCGGCGATTACTCGATCAGAGAGGGCGAGCGGAAAATTAATGGTGACGTTGAAATTTTGCCGGGGCACCTCTATAAATTAAGGACCCGACGAAAGGACCCGTGCGGTCATAAACGCGGAGCAGAGAGAACGAGGACGGTCATCACGGCGTGCGCCGGCGGACGGTGACTCGGCGCGTATCCGGACTGGCAATAAAGGGATTAGCGCAAAGAGGACTGACCCACGGAATAGAATTACAAGGCTAAGAAGAAACTGGAAAGACGCCGCTTGAATTATGCTCGTTAAGCGCGGCCCTTACCAATTTACATATTGCTCTCTCTATTCACTGGAATCAAAGCTCAATTCAGGCGTGTTTTTTTAAAATTAGAGGGGATGAAATTTTTATTTTTATCAAAGAGAGACTGATGAGATTTCGAATTATTCGTGGAATACTTTAATAAGATTATCTTAGCAGGTTGTGGTATTATAATGGTCGAGTCTCGGAAAAGGGATAATATATTTTTCATAAAAATTTGTATATTTTATAAATTTTAATACTTTTTTTATTAGAGATTAATTTCAGTTAGAAAAAGCCTTCCTTTAACATATCGGTCGGAAAATATATCAGCCGCGTATCTTTTTAGACTTTTATATAGAAATATTTCCAACGAAGAGAAACATTTTCCCGGACATTTAAATTTCAATCTTATTTTATTTCTCCGCAGTGCGCGCGCGCCTCGTTCCTTCCGCGCAAACATTTCCATCCGAACAAAGCCGCGCGCGCCGGCAAATAAACAAAAATTCCGATGAAATTCGTTCCAGTTCGAAAGGCCGCAGAGGGAAAGAATCGAGCTTGCGCCGCGTCCACAAAGAGATGAAAAAATTCGGACAGCAATGTAAACCTCCGGGGAAAGCTCATAAGGTGTCCCTCTCGCTGCCACTCCTCCTCCTCCTCCTCTCCTGACGGACATTCGTAATCGAAGAACGAGCCGCAGTGCATCAAACGCACTGCAGCGGAACGCGTCGCGCGTTTTAACGAATGGAATACCTGGTCGACACAGGCAACAACAGCGGCTTGACAGAGTTTGAAGCACACCGGGGCAAAAAGGAGGGGGGGAGGCGGCACAAAAGGATTTCTGCGGTCTCTGTTCGCGACAGATCGTTCATCACGATATTAAACAATTTGCGAGAGGCGAGTCCTCGGCGAATGCCCAGCTGTTTATTCGGGAGCCCGGGAGGGTGTAACGAAGCGTGGGCTTTGGCCGATGGGAGCGCCATTAAATACTGCGCCTCGGCC
The DNA here is from genome assembly GCA_900474385.1 of Ormyrus pomaceus. Lineage (NCBI taxonomy): Eukaryota > Metazoa > Arthropoda > Insecta > Hymenoptera > Ormyridae > Ormyrus > Ormyrus pomaceus. The sequence continues at coordinate 5,914 of UCOM01000401.1, forward strand.
GGTTCGATGGATTTTACAAATCAGCCGCGCGAGCTGTCGGGGATTCTCTCTCTGATTTTGGCTGCGGATCATTCTTTCGGGCAGGTTAATTTGGCCCGATTTGATTAATGGCTGACGGGGGAAAAATTGCGGGGCCGCTCGAGTTTCGGGAATGAGGAAGGTTGAATTTAATTAAGTGCGGGGGAGTGAGATGACGCTTTTTTGATGATGTAGTGGGGAAGAATGTTCGTTTTCGGATTTCTTTTCGTTTTTGTTACTATTGTTATATCTAGTTATGCCAAAAATTGTTGCTACTCGATAAATATACTTGCTATCATTTTCAAATAGCAGTTTTAATCAAATAATAATATCTCGCTTATATAATCTTTAAAATACCACTGAAATTTTCAGCTTTAAAAATCCAAACCTTTTAAATTACGCCAATTAATCTTCCAGCGCCTCAAATCTCTCGTACTCCTCTTTAGAAATAAGTAACGCTGTTCAAAACACTGCTCAAAGTACCCGAAAACTTAGACGAGTTCCCATTTCGATCAGCAAGGCAGTTTCGAAAGGCTGCAAAGGCCTCTTCATAAAGTGCACTTCGCAAAAGGCAATAATCTCAGGCCAGCTCTGAAAAGCTCGCACTCCCGGGCTTCGCGCATCTTTTTAGCGCGCTAAATATTTAGCCTCGGCGGCGGCGGCGGCGGCGGTGGCCGCTTTGGCGTCGGCGGCTCCGCTCAAAGAAGAGAAGAGGCAGAAAGGAGCAGCGGCTCCGGATATCGTTCGCTTTGGCCTCGCGCCAGATCTTTCCGCGGGCGATAATTTACGGCGGCCGAGCGGACTCTTATGTCTCCGGCAGGGGTGGGGGAGGTATTGGAGAACTTTCGGTAATTTTTGCGCGAGCGCGCGCGTAAAGCATTACAATCTGCTTCGCCAGCAACTATCGTCGAGGGCGCCCGGGCACCGCCGCCGCCTCCGCCGCGATCGATCGCCCGATCGCGCCCATTTATCCGGATATGCGGCCGTCTAATCATTTTCTGCGCGCCTCCACGGACACACGTAGCGGCCGCGTCGCCGTATACGTTGGGCGCAATTCGATTTTCTCGCCCGGCGCCCCGGCCGAGCGGCGCTCTCCGCGTGATGAATATCTGCTTTTAATCCGCTGATATTGGATTTTAAGTGACCGGACTAATTGCCGGAATAAAACATATTACGAGAGAATGCAAGCCCCCGATTATTGGGAGCTCTTTTGATCGATGCGCCGAGCTTTTTAATGCCGTTATTGGGGGAGTTCTTTTTTTTGGATTGACCAGTATTTTAGGATGGAAGTCAAGAGATGCGAAAACGATTTTTGGCGAGATTTATTACACAATCGCGGACGAATAATTGTTCATTATTTAATTATTTTTCTACGAGTTTGATTTAAATTATTAGTATTATTAAACTTTGTAGAGAACTGTTTCATCAAAGACGCTATTAAAACGCAAGACAATATGCGCCTCTTACTTTCAACACATGATCTATCTTTATAACGTCACACTCACAGTACACTTACGAGAGAAGAGTGAAATTTAAAATATAAAATTTTTGCGCTACCTTGTTGCTGTTCACCATAAATATATATAGAACAAAAAATTGCTTTCGCGGAGTAGTCGAAAAATAAAGAAAAAGCACATATAATAAAAGAGCTCGACGATGATGAAGTCGTGGAGGGTATAACTTACGGAGTTGATATAGTTGATCAGAGATAGTCCGCCGTCCCAAGGATGCTCGAGCTCGCAGGAAATATTCATTGGCCTCAAGGCATGAGATTGCTCCAGAGTTCGCAGACCCACGGCGAATACCTGCACGCTGTCGTACATTAAGGCCGGCTCTGCCTACAATCAAGCAACAAACTAATTATCTCCATTCCCTTTCCCCCCCCGCCCGCCAACTTTAACTTCAATCAAACGGACTCGTTCGCATAAAAAAAAGAGCGATTCGAATCGCGCGCTTTTAAACGGCCCAAAGGAAAGTGGATTCCTCTTTACTTTGAATAAGTTGGCGCGGTTTTATAAGTGCATAAAGTGGAAAATTCGCGGACGAGACTCGGTTAGAGTTACATCGTCGCTGAAAATAAAAAAAGTGGAGAAGCGCCGGGGATCTTCTCTTCCCCTCTCGTGATATAAACGCGAGATTTCCACAAAGGGCGGGAGAGAGAGAGAGAGAGAGAGAGAAGAAGAGCAGATACGTGTCTGAGGACCTCCTACCCGTACGCATCTTATTCTCTCCTCGTCGAGTCGCCCCCCGCTTCTCGGCCTTTTATTTACCAAAGTTCCTCTGCCCGCGAGCAGCTCTCCGTTTTTTCCGCGCGCAAACTTGCCGGCCGTCGATCTCTCGCAAAGCCGCGATTAAACATTCTCCTCTCCCCCGTCGACTTGTTTAGCGGAAAATTACGCTCTCCGGGCAAGTTTTTTAAAAGCTCGTTATAAAATAAGTGACTTTGTCTCGATACAGTAAGCGAGAGAGAGAGAGAGAGAGAGAGGAGAATTTCTTTTGCCCGGCTCCGCGGCGAGAATCACGAAATCCCTTTATTTCAGGGGCTCGATTCTCTCTCTCCCTCTCCCTCTCGTGTTTATGGCCAGGAGGTTCGCGCAAACAAATTTCCTTTCTATCTCCCGCAGATTTCCGTTGTTTGCTGGCGCTCTCGAGAGCCGCGCGCGCGCGCGCGAGAGAGATTCCCCGGGCTTTTTTGCCGCCCGCGGCGGCAGTTCCGCGCTTTGTATTCCGCGAGGCGTCGCATTCGGAAATCGAACTCTCTTTCCGCGGCGGCGGCGGCGGCGGCGGCCGCCGGCGGCGAGTCTCTTCGAGAAGAGTTCGTTCGGCCGGAAAAGTGACGCGCCGCCGCGGCCGAGAGCTCCTTTCTCATTTCCTGGGCGATGGCTGCCTCTTTTTTTCCTAATAGCGGGGGATTAAACCGTTCCGCTCTCCGTCGCGGAGGGATTTCCAGCAGCCGGCCGTAAAGTTCAAGGAGCTTCGTAAATTCGTCCCTCTTCGGAGAGAGGGAGAGACTCGCCGTGCATTTCTTAAGGCTTCTTGATTCGGTCTCGTTACGCGCCGGGAAATCTCTTCCGCGTAATCGCACTCTGCATAATGAGAGCGGAGAGAAGTGCGTGTACACACAGGAGAGAAAAAGAGAGCGGGAGAGAGGGAGAGCTTTTTTCGCGAGAATTTGATCGAGTGAATATCGAGGAAGGATAGAGAGGAGCCAGCTCGGCTTGCAAATGAACGGCATTCACGCTTGGAGAGAAGGTGCGGAATTTTTTCAAGCGCACGTGATTGCCAACGAGCAAATGTTGACGTATCGATAAGGGTATATAACCTGTCGTATTTACAAATAATGTTTTTTTAAAGGAGCGACGTATTACGGGAAAGAGCTTTGCTTTTTTTAAGCGTTGTGCTCGTTAATTCTTGTAGATAATTTATGATTGTAAAATTTATTTTGAATCAAAGTAGAAAATTTATTACTCGGAAAAACCGAATCAAGCTAATAATTAAATTAAACAAACAAAAGTGAATGAAGTTAAATGAAACAAAAGTGAATGAAGCAAATAAATGTAATTAACGTTCTGAACAGTAAATTAAATCATGGCACATCAACCGTAAAATATTTAAATTATGCTCAATTGTTTTATAATATTTATATGCAATACAAGTTTATTTAAGTTTTTAAATACATTAGTAAAGTAAACAAATACATTAGTAGAAGCAATTTAATGGTTAATACACAATTATAAAAAAGTAAAAGTTTTTTCGTAAATTTTACATTTCTTTTTTATAAAATTAGTAAATCCATCGTCTAATTCCCCTAACATTCCTCATCCAAAATTACATAGCTCATAAAAAAAAAAAAAAAATGACCACCTATTAATAACCCTACTCACGTACAATAGAAATCAGCACGTCATTACCATAGCGTCTCCCCCTCCCCCACTCCCCAGCTTTTTCCCGCACATCTAACTCGATGCGATCCGGAGCTCGGCGTATAGCTTACGGCAAATCCCACTCCACGGCAGGGGCGGCTTGTACGTGTAAACGCGGGGATAAATTTTGATTAGGAGTATGCATATTTGAGTGTTGACACGGACAGGGAAGTCAGTCGCAAACAGCGCGGTTAAACCGGGCCTTCAGGCTCTCCTCTCCCTCTCTCTTTCTCTCTACCCTCTGGGCTTTCGCCCCTCTCTCCCCCGACGACGACGATCTTTGAGCGAGTAGAATCTGGCAATGTGATTCTCGCGCATCCGTCTACCCTCCCCCCGAACTCTCTTTCATCTATTTCCTTTGCGATCCCTCAAAGTCCAAAAAGATGTACGAGGCTTTCGATTTTTGCTGGAGGACATGGCGTCTCCACACAGGGAAATTTTGAGAGGGCTCTCTTCGTGGCCGCTTTTCCGACCGGTACGTTTTAATGCTAGCTTTTTCGGGCTTAAGTGGTTCTTCAATTTTCAGTATAGTATTTTTATTACAAGAGTTTTCTTTTTGAGAATGATTATTGAGATTTTTTTGCATGGAATTCTTGATTTTTAGATAGTCTAAAGTTAAATAATAGCTATTTATTCCATGTGCATGGAAATTTTCTCCGTGGAAATTCATATACGAACCCTGATAGCAGCGTAATATCGTTAGATTATCTATAGAAAGTTTCTAGCGATATTATCGCTCGGCTACTATCAGAGATTGCTTTTTAAAAATAGACACTAATAAAAATATTTATTTTAATTTTGTTTCAATCAATCTTTCAAAGCTATTACTTCTGTGGAAGTAATCTTTAATAAAGTTTAATTATTTTTTATTCAATATATATGAACAAAGTGATAAAAAACTACAATATGAAAGATTTAAAAAAAAGGCAATATATTACGGATTTATGCAATATTTACTTTGAAAAATATTGGTAAAATCTTTTGATTTACAAATCAAAAAGGTCCTTCAATGGAAGTAATCTACCCTACTAGTGCCTTCTTATCACTAAAGTTTTTTTAAAAAACTCGAATCAGCCCTTAAGCGGCACAAAAACTGAAGAGCGCACATCTCTCGGCTGTTAACCTTGCAGCAGCATCAGGCGCGAAAGATCCCTTTGCCGGCTGGATTACGCATAAATTTCATTAGCGACACACCGATCAAGTTCAGGCCGGGAGCAGGAGAGAGAGTGAGAGCTTCGCGCGGTGCCGGGTGGATTTTAGCGGCGCGCGACAACTTTCCAATTACGGCTCACGGAGTCGCGCGATCGGCTTTGGATTACGCGCGATATGTTTCACGGATCCATTAGGCTCGGGAATTACTTACTTTTGGCAGCCACCCTTCTGCTCGCTTTCGCTCGCGATCGGAAGACTCGGCTTGCTTTCAAGCGGATGTACTGCCGAGGGTAGATGGGTTAAGTGCCGGGGGGACGATTATGATTCGAAGCGAATGGTGAATTTAGTGTTAATGCTTTTGAGGAGTTTGTATTCGAATTGTTTTTTTTTTGTAATTTTTTTAACTGTTTTAAGAAGAGGCGAAATTTTTGGAATTTTAAATAGTACATTCGTGAGAGAATTTTAAAATTATATATCAACAACTTATAGCCGCTAACCTCGAAAAATTTCATTGAATGCGTTTGTCCGTATTTGACAAATGTCGATTAGTAAATGATGGATATATTTTATATATTTTTTATAATTATTTAAAAACTATCGATGTTTTCATCTAATATGGTGGCAATTTTATATAAAAGCGAGGCGTTCATTAAGTTTCCGAGTTGTATAAAAATTTAAGACGCGAGAGTAAAAGCAATTTCCACTTTTGATTTCGTTAAAAGTGTTGCATCGAGAGAGCAAACTTCATTACATAATGGAATTTTTCACGTAAAAATGATTGAAAACAGTTTTGAGCTAAAGACAGGAATACCGACGTCCTACGTTATTTGATTTTGAGGACATCAAATTGATTGACGACGTCATTGGAATTGGAATCTTCTCATCCATTTCCTCTCCTAATATATATAGGAAAAAGGTCAAAATATCAGATCTTCAATAACTATTGATTTATTCGTTTATCTTAATCACAATTTCTTACGGAGATACAATCTTTATCAAAAAAATGTCTTTAATTCATTTAAGTGCACAAACTCTTTAAAAGCAATCACATTAAATTGAGATCCGCACCACTATATTACCTGCACCCATTCTAAATTTCAAAGCAATAATTAAATTCATTTCCCGATTTCCACAACAATCGATAGCCAAGAGAGGTATCGATGCCATCGAATATCTCCTTCCAGCCAATAGCTGTTTACGCGGGCATTCAATTCCGCGGCTCCCATTCAAAATCTAGGAATCCGGCGCGTAATTGGTATTGGTCGCGCGCATTTGTACGTTCGCGCGCACACGTCCCTTAATAACATAATGCAGCCTAGCGGCGCAAAGCGATGCAAATTTTGGATAACGAACGGCGCTTTGAGCGGCCGCCTACGTTTCAATCGGCCGAGCCGCCGGCTAAAAACAGACTCGCTAATCAGCGTTTTACAACGCCTGCTGATCACCTCGGCTGCGCGGGGAAAAAGACGGATGATATGGAAATAAAGTTTAATGGCGCGCACGGAGAGAGGAGAGAGAAGTAGAGGGTAAGAAGCGACCTCAACAGGTGCATCGCGACGCGCACTCCGACGTGGGGGGTCGGGGGTCGGGGTCCAGACAACTTTGTCCCGCAGCTATCAATTAGGAAGGAAGCTCGAGAGCGGAGGCGATACACGCTCGCGGAACAAGGCTGCGACTGCAGGCGAAATCCCTGAATGCCGCCTCGTTATCTCCGGTTAATTCGAGCGTGCTTTTAATTAGTCCAAGTCTATGCTGCTCCGGGCGACGGGAGGATACAACTGTACACGCGAGAGCTACGAGAGTTGACTCTCCCTCGAATTCATGCCTGCCTAGTCATTAATCGCGCGGGGCCATCTTCGCGCGCCGGTTATTCTTACGGGCCGAAGCTTCCGTCGGGCTTTTTTCAAGTATTAGCATTTAAAGCGACGGGGATTCCTTCAATTTTCCCGAGACTCGCCGCGGCTGTTAACTCGAGTGTGCACTTGCGCCGCCGCGATTGGATTCTACTTAGGAGTTGGCGGAAGTGAGCGAGGGATTTAAATTTCCCGCTGAATTCGTTATTGCCCGGCCGCCGCTGAATAAATATAGCCGCGAGCGCGCTTTTTTTTTTTTATTATTGTTTAAGTATGGAAGTAATTGAAATATAAAGAGGGCCGCGCCTGGCGACGTTGCGAGTCAAGTTTTTATTGCTGCGTCGCGATATCTCGAGGAGCGATACTCTGAATGGTCGCCCTCTGCTTTTCTTTTCTCTTAAAGCTCGCGTACCGAATACTTTAAGGGGTGCAATTACGAATTATAAGACTGGGGAAGTTGCCGCTAAGCTTCTTTTACTGCAAAATGAATTGTTCAAGCAAACGACTTTTTATCGTTTTATTAAATTTAATTAAAATCTTAACGAGACGTAAACGCGACAAAAGCAAACTGAAATTTCTTTATTTCGCCCCTGGTAGCAAAGTTGAGCAGTTTTTGACCAATTCTTAGCTTGATTTGTAGTTGAAAACGACAAATTACTATTATTTTTTGCCATATTTCAGTTTAATGATATTTTATCTCTTAAAATGATTTTCCAATTGTTTTTATTTAATTTAGGCTCCATTTAAAACATGCGTTAACCAGTCCAACCGGATAATTTTCTACCAGGGGAATCATCGAGAAAGCTCTCAGAAACTGGAAAGAGTGTCGCGGGTGGAAAAACTGCAGCCGTATTCTAAACCGGGCTTGTTGCTTCGAAGTCCCAGGTGCAGCTTGACGACGCTCGTAAACGCGCAGGAGCGGATTTCCTCCGCCGGGGTGGGAATGGCCGTTGGCGGCAGTATCGAGCGCGTTTCGCCTGATTCCCAATAAAATTCGTCTGCCAGCGCGGTGCTCGACAATGCCTGGCCATCGCTCGTCGCGCGCCTCGTCTTCGAAGGCGGCGGCGGCGGCGACGACCGCCGCCTCTGCTATCGACATTTCCATTCGCGCGGAGCGAGATATTTCGTCGCCTCTCTCCGCTTTTTGTCGCCTCCCCCTAATAAAGTCGGCCTTATATTTATCTCCGCGCGTGAGTCGAAAAAATAAGCACGCGCGATTTCGAAAACGCGCGCGGGTACTCTCTTTACGGCGGCTACGTGTCGGGGGGGAGGGGCGCGTGCGTTTTTTTGAGCGCGGGTTATTTAAGAATTTCCGTCGGCGCGGGCTTTTTTGCGTTTTTAACAAGAATTCCCGAGGGAAAAGGGCGATCGCGCGGCAGCCGCAAGGGATGCGAACGGCAAAAACTGGAAGATGCCCTCGTTCTCCCTCTCTCTCTCTCTCTCTCTCTCGCCCTCTGGACTCGAGATACAGTCTGATTTATGGCGCAAACAGCAGAGGTTATCCAGCCCGGCTCCGTAAATTCAGTGATTCATTGGTGGACGCTCGTTTGGCCGGGACTCGGATAAAATATAAAAATTTCCGCAGGCTCCCTCTGTCTCTCTCCCCGTGGCTCTTCTTATCGCTCGTTTTTTCGAACTTTTCTTCGCCGCGGCGATAATTAGCTCCGACGAGAATCATTTTGGCTTGCGCCGCGCAAAACTCGCCTGCGGTTAATTGAAATTCTCGTTTTAGCTTAGTTTTCATGCAATTCTTCTCGCGGAAATTGCCATTTGGAGAGAAATTTGAAAAGAGAACAGTGTATATTGAAATAATTCAAATGTCAAGAGAGATTCTCCGTTACGCCAGAGAAAGCCCAGCAATTTGCAAAGGGCGCGATTACACCAATAATAAATAGAATGGATTAGCATTTTAAATTCTGGAAAGTCGGCCAACTTTTCAGGCAGGTACGGCGGCGGCTCCGTCTGTCAGTTTTAAATAAGTAAGAGGGCCTCGCCATCCGGCACGGCGTCGAACGCTAAATTAGTTAACTCCGCGGGCGAATCGAGCCAACTTCCATCCTTTTCGCAATATCCTGCCTCTCTCCGGGTTGACACACAACTGCAGCGGACTCGGGTTAAAAGATGACGGGGTCGCAGTAAGAAGGCTCGGATCAAGGACAAGCAAACAAGGACGGCGAGAAAGTGCGAAAAGTTCGGGGCGCGGAAAGTTGCGCCAAAGAGAGATGAAAAAAATGGCCGGCAATCAGTATGCAGCCGAGTCAGTCCCCGGTAGCTCCTGGTAACAAGCTCTTTATTTTTTCCCATCTCTCGGCGCTGCTCTGCGGCACTTCCCTCTTTTCCCGGGGAAGCAGCCGCGTCGCGTCTAAGGCGGATCTAAGCTTGATTGCGATTGTAGTTTTTTGTTCGAGAGAGAGAGAGAGAGAGAGGGGGAGGGGGGAAGGGGCGCGACCCGGCGGCCGTTAAGCGGAAACTACGATCGGCCGGGAGAGCAAAAAGGCCGAGAGGCGAACAAGAGCCCCCGGACTCGATGGACTAACAAGGGAAAGCCTCGCGGGGATGTGTGAGGGATTTTAATCAAACTTGCCCCGGCCGAAGACGTTCGACACGTACTTTTTTATATCGGCTCCCCGAGAAAGCTATCCTTGCGAGGCGAATTACTACGTGCGAGTCTATCTCTCTCGCTCGCTTTTAAACTCCGAGAATGGGAGGAACGCCTTTCGCTCGCCGCGGCTTTATGTCCTTGGCGAAGAAAAAAAAAGAAAGAAGAGGAGGGAGATCGGAATAAAACGCCGGAAAAAAAACACAGAGGGATCGAAATTGATTTTCCGGCGGGCTAAAAAACAAAGGCCTCGGCGGCGACGTTATGTGCTTGAAAAAGCGAGAGCCGAGCGTGTTTTCCATATACTTTCAGCGGGAGTTTCGAAACGCCACGGAGTTAAACTTTAATAGCGACTGCTAAACGTAACGGATTCCGCTTCGCATTCAAGCTTAATAGCTTACTCTTGCTAAACCGACGACAGATTCCGCTTCGAAACTTGCTTTTAGCAGTAAGCATCCGACGGCATTCATTGATGAAGTCGAAATGTCTCGAGAGGAAATTGAGTCGTATGTACAGAGCCGTGTACTTTTAGTCTAAATATAAATTTGCTTGAAGCGCGCGTTTCTCAATGTTCTCCCCCGGCGAGCTTCGAGAGCTTCCGAGCGGATGAAAAATTGCGATAAAGTCGCGCGGATTTATATTTGAACGCTACTCGAGCTCTCGTTACTCCCAAATTTTCGGCGAACAATAACGAAAATTGCAATTAATGTTCATAAAACGATAAAGCTTCGGCGCTATATTAATTTATAATTTTCGATGTCCACTGCACGCTCCGCTTTTGCACTCAACGAGCCGCGAACGTTCGTCATTAACGATTCCGTTGAAAATCCCCTCGGTACAGTAAAATTTCGGCGAGACGCTTAAAAAAAATTTCATTAGTAACTCGATAAAACGTTTGAAAACATGTCAATTGAAACGGTCGTTTCTAAAAAAAAAACGCCCGATCTCGCGAGCCCTTTCGAAAAAAATCTCTTTACCCGCTGTAAAACAGCCCTATCAATTGCCGCATTACGTAAATTTTACAGGCGATTTAGCCAAGCTCGGGCATAAAAAACCGGATGAGCTTATTTCGCGAATTCCGCCGCCCCCTCCCGGAGCGAGACTTAACGATGTGGCGAAGGCAGTTACAGTCGTGTAGCGGCAAGACCGAAAGTCATTACCGGACTTTTAATCCATTTTGCCGGGACTTCGACAAATAGTTTTTCCGAACATTCTTACACCCTCCCCCCCCTGCTGCTAGCAGCGATCGGATTCCCATTAATTAGGGCGGACCAATCGGAAAACGCTCGGTAAGTGAATCCCTCGCGGAAATTCAGCCGTGTCGTGCAGCCAGCCCTTCTCTCTCTCTCTCTCTCTTTTATTTGCGTTTTCGTTTCCCCGCTGCGACTTTTGACCGTCCGTCCATATCTGCGCTAGCACACACACGAACACGCACGCACAGACACACAGACGGACACGTACACTCACTGTCAATTTGAGCGTGACGGGGAATTTCACGAGTGACGACGTCGGGAGCAATTAGCGACGAGGCAGCGGGGCGCTACTCCGACTCGAGCGACCATGAAATAGTAATTGAGACGTTGGCTCTTCCCTGGCGCGGTAGCCAACTTAACTCAATTTAAGTTTTCGGCTAAATAGAGGAATGAAGCATTGATTTATCGATCTGCGGAGGCGCGCGCGCGCCTGAAATTTATGGGGTCGCGAGGAATGCGCGCGTTAAGTAATATGTAACAATTAATTACCGTTCCCGCTGCTTTTCGGGATACTGAGAACTTTGGACTATAGAGGGTTTAGTTACGCCGAAGCTGAATGCAGACGCATTGCGAGCTTTGCGTTGGGATCGCGAGCTCTTTTTCTTTGAATTTGTAGAAAACTTTAAAATTTGTTTCAGGTTATATGCTTGGTTTACTTTTAATTCACAAAACTGCATTGCAAATCTTAATTAGTACGGAATTTATGGCTACTTGAAAAACTGTTAATTAAATTATGTAATCTTTTTAGTCATGTAATAATGAAACTTATAAATATTTATTGTAACAGCCCTCTTCAAAGATGCTTATATAAACGCATACTGAACATTTTTTGTGTCAATGAAAAATTTGACATTTATAAAAGGCATATTTAAAAAATAGCGCTTTAATTGCGAATAATTTCCAAAATTTCTGCAAATTAGCACAAAGATTTACCAATAAAATGGAAAAGTACGGTATCATCAAATTTTTCGAAACTAAAAATTCAACTCCTAGTTTCCATTTAACAGAATCAATTTGAATTTAATCCAAAATAATTACATTACTATTCAGCATTTCGTAATGATGTAGATCCAAGTTGATTAGTTCTAGTGACGGTTAATGATTATAGGAGCGAGCAAACTATTTACTTGACGCTAACTTGAACATCGATCGACGTGCATGTTGGATTGTGAGCGAGAGAGAGAGAGAGAGAGAGAGAGAGAGAGAGAACGGGAGGGGGAGAGGCAGCGGGGGGTTCACTACGCGCAGTGTACTCACTTGTATGACGTGAGATTTGTTGAGCAAGTTGTTGCCTTCGGATTGGTACTTCTCCATGTCTCTCAGGATGCCGCGCACGCCGACGTCGTCGACGTCCACCAATCGAAAGGCAGTGATGTTGACGAAATTGTACTTAAAGTCCTCGAGATCGAACGTTTCAATATCCTGTCGGCAAAAGAGTCGGAAAAAGAAATTTTTCGATTTAATAAAGGGGGGTGAAAAAAAAATTCCGGATCTTCGATTCGAGCTTTAAAATTTATGCAGCTGAATCGAATCAATAGTTTTCAATTAAAATTGAAGTGCCACTCACAAAAGTTGTGAAGAGGTAGTGGTAGTTGTAGTCATTCATTTGTAACTGGAGAATCTGCAAAAAGAAACGAACGCAAAAGCGAGCTTTAAATAAAGATGTCGACGTCGACGCGGGGGAAAAAGCGGTTAAAAAGAGTGCCGGTGCGCGGCTCGACTTTACCATACGCAGAAAATGATGCATATTTCCAGCTTTGGTGTCAACGATGAGATTGCGAATTTCCTTGGCTTTGATCTCCGTGAGAACTTGTCTGTAAGAATCGAGATCAGCCTGCCTCAAATATACTTCCATATCCTGCGGCTTCCTCGATCTCACGAGCTCCCGCAGCTTCACCAAACCTGAAATAAAACCAGTCCGGAGGATACATATACCCGGGATGATTAAAAAGCCGGAATTACTCGAAACGGGGAGAACGTTTCCGGGAACATTACGCAAATAGATTTGCTCAGACTTCTCCGCCGACTGCGTTTGCCGTGTCTGCGATATCCGTTTTTTCAAAAGTGCTAAAAAGATATACGCGAGCGAAAAATCGTTTTTCGCCCAAGAGCTCTGCGACAGACACACCGCGACTTCAACTTTAACCCGCGAACGCGAAGCTGGCGCTTCCTAAAACCTCCCGGAATCGATGAGCTTATAAATAAAAGTTCGAAACCGCCGCCCCCGCTGTACTCGGGAGCGAATCCTTTCAGCCCCCCGCTGAAAATAGTTTTTTTGACAACCGAACCGCGGCGGCGGGCTCGCGTTTCAAAAATAGATAGAAAACGCGCGCCGGCTAAAAGCTCGCGGCAATCCCGAGTACAGCCGCGCATTTATAATACACCCGTATCGAGGCCGAGAGAGAGTCTATTTCCCGCGGACAGCCTGAATTGTTGATAAGGTCCCGTCGCTAAAGATAATCCGAGCCGCGCGTCTTAATCGGTCCTGGGGATCGATCCGGGCTTGTTACCTTTAGCGAACCGGCCGACTCGCTCCGCGAGAGAGTGAGAGAGGGAGAGAAAGTGTGCTGGGAAACCCGTAAATAGCGCTTGGACGCGGACCCGATGGAATCAATACTTTGCAAGCGCGCCTAAGTAATCATGGTATCATCTCAACTTGGAGGTCTTCGCTCGAGCGCGCAAGACCGAACTATATAATGCCTAGCTGCACACACACTCGGACTCTGCCGGCTCCCAAGGTTGGCTACTGCTTACTTTTGAGGATTTTTTCGAAGCCAGAGAGGCCGCGGCAGCCTCCGTCGATGCCGTGTGTTTTAAAAGCTTTGCCCTCCGTGGCTGCTGCCTCTTGGCAAGTTTTAAGTGCAGGCAAAGGCGCATTGCGGCCGATTACCCGAGCGGCACCGGGAATAAGAGGTACGGGATTCGTCAATGTTAGCGCCAAGTAGTTTTAAGGCGCTTTTGTCTGTTTCTGGCTTTTACTTATGTGCTGTCTTGGGTTTGGCAGTTTTTTTAAGTGCTTTCCCGATTATTTGTTTAAAATTATTTATAGCTATTTATATATAGGAATAAATCGATACACGAGTCACTGTTTTACTGCCGCTTCGAAAGTTTAAAATATTAGCGAATAATATATTTCCATAAAAGTGCAACAAATAAATTTCAAGTTACCGGAAAATCGCCATTTCGTTGTAGAAATTAAAAAAAGCTTTCACGCGTATTGCGCTCCACCTGCAATTCAATAATAATAAAAGCGCTCTCGAAAAATTTGTAAGAGTCCGGCCGAGCTCTCCAACTTTCAACAGTTTCTTCGTCGTGCTTTATTACAACGACATAACGAGGCAGAGAGAAAGAAAGAGAGAGAGAGAAAACTTGTGAAATTGCATCAAATTTTTTCCTCTCCCGCCGTATTTCCTTAAGCCCTTAATCGAGAAGCAAAGGCGGCGGACTCGAGAGAGAGAGAGAGAGAAAAAAAAGGTAGGGCGAGCGCAGAAATTTAATAAATTCGAGCGAACGTCGCCTGCCCCCCCTCCTCCGTATAAAGGACCGCGCTTGTAATCCAGATAATTGGCTGGTTCGAGCGTCGCGCAGTTTGTCCTGCAGTCGCGAGGAGAAAGAGATGAGGCGAATTAAGGGAGAGCGAGGGCTCGAAGAGCAGACGATAATTTCTCCAGGGACCCCGGCAGAGAGAGAGAGAGCAGCAGCAGAAGAAGAAGAAGCAGTTTACTGCCGCCGCTTCCGCTTGTCTCGAGCTTCTTACGAGCTGCAAATCGCGAGCTGAGCGCGTCCCCCTAACACACTTATTGCCATCGCGGATTTCCACGACGCGCGGACTAAACGGCTTAGAGCGCGTGTGCACTCGTTGCGCCGAGTTGCGCGTCCCTCGCCTCGCCGAGCGGAGCCGGCTAATTTTTCGCGAGCAGCTCCCGGATTCCGGGACGGTCTTTCGGAAGCTTTATTGGACTTGTTTGTTTTCTTTTCTTTTTTTTTTTTACGGGATTTTTGTCGGGAGCTCTTTTTTTTATATGCTTCGGCGGCGAATTTGGCCTCTTTATGTTTACGGCGCTGCGTTGATATAATAAAGTGGGCGCTTGTAAAACTTTCTCGAGTCTGGCCCGAACTCTTTACTTATCAGATTTTTATGCGAACGGTGAGTGTTTTGTCAATATTTAAAGTTACTGCCGCGCTTTAATAACGCAATTTCGGAGTTCGGTGTCTAAATGAAAACTTTATAAAATGATATTCATGAGTTTTGCAATTTCTGAGGTGTTTTTTTTCCTTCGCGAATAAATAAATAAATGAAAAGAGCAATTTGAAAGTGAAAAACCGGGCGCCTTCATTTGCGAGTTCATTATATTATTGTTATATTCACGAGTTTTACAGTTTCTGAGCTTTTTCTTGAACAAATAAATAAATAAACGAGAGGGAGGATTTGTGAAAAAGCGCGCGCCCTCATTGACGAGAAAAGCCGGCTAGATGCGTCTAAATCCTCGGGCTCGTTTGCAAGTCCGGCGTAATTCTTTTACGTCTCCGTGCAGAGTCTGGCCTTTATTAAATCCGGAACATCTTCGTTATCCGCTCCCCTTGTCCATTATTTTTAGAGGGCAGCAGCGGCAGCTGCGGCAGCTCGGCTCGCGAATGTCAGGGGCCCCGGCAGTAGAGTCGGCAGGGCGTTAGAGCATCAAATTACCGTAAAGCTCGCGCGTCGTTGCATATCGCGCGTTTTCCAGACGGCGGGGCGCTTGTGCAAATAAAGTGCGCATTTCACTTTATGAAGCCCGGGGGGGGGGGGGGGGGGAGATTCCTCCCTCGGCCTCTGTATATACGGACGTGTACTCGCGCCTTAGCTGGTAATCGAATATATAGCGGAGCGGCCAGTTTTTCTTCTCGGCGAATGAGCACGGAAGCTCTTTTCTTTACGATTACGAGCCGGAGAGAGAGAGAGAGAGCCTTTTCTTCCTTTCCAGCCCGTCGAGTCGCTCCAGTGCCGCGCGAGCTTTATTTGTTGGCCTTTAAGGCCCCGACATTCCGGACACGTTCGCCGTGCGATCGTAAATGAAAAAGCCCCCCGGATTTTCGGGCGCTAATGCCATGCAGATTAAGAGGCTGCGTATTTAACGCCGGGCAGAGCTGCTTGCTCAGCGAGTCGTCGGGATTTTCGACTCCCCGGGGGGAGAGAATAAAACTGTCGATCGGCCGAGGAAGAGAGGGGGGGAGCACAATGGCCGCTGATGGACCGAGGACGAAGTTCTCTTGCGGCTGCTGCCCGAGGAGGTGACCGAAAAGCTGCCCGGGGACGCGCGCGAAAATTCAATCGCGGATAGTTAAACGACTCGCGTTAATTATATATGCCAGGCGAGCGCCCGGCTGTTTATTTGCCGAGATTCTTGAGATCGCGGCTTTTTGAAGTCCGGCATTTTTGAGGGGAGATAGTTCGCGAAGTTTGAGCATAAATTGAGGCAAGTATTTGGATTAAATCTTGGTGATAAATGAGAGGTACGCTGATGAAATGAGAATTATACCGAGAAATGTACAGACATAATAATTATTTGAACGTGCGCTTGTTTTAAATGGGAAAGAAATGTATATAAAAGCAAATTTTCGGAACTGAGCGACGTTTCGACGTTGCAACAATTTTAAACGACGTATATTAAATTTAATAAATTAAAAATTCTTTAACTACGTCAAAAGTATTTCTTTTACTAAGGCAAAAGTATTTCGATTACGAAGCTTTCAAATTGTCAACCGACTGCAATTCCAAAAATTTTATTTATGAAATGCATTAATCAAGTTTAACAATTCTTAGTTTATTACATTACTCTGACAATTCGTATAAATTTTTATTCAGCACAATAAACGAATACGAGCGAATAATAACAGCTATTTGTAAATAACTTGTTACAAAAAGTACACGAAAACACCGAAAATGTTGACAAATCCAAAAGGAGCCAATAAGCTCGAGTCGACAGCAGCGCAGATTCGATCTAAGCAAATAAGGTAGACACGGGTAATGGGAAGAGGGGGGGTTCACGTGTGCTCGAGGGAGTTGCGAGATCAAATAAATAAATCGAATCAACGGAGCTTGGCGCGCGACTCGCATATGTACCTGGCGGTGTGGCGCAAACGCGCGCGGGGGCTCACTTTTGAATTATCCATCCCGGCCTCATCGATTTCGCCGTCCCCGCGACCTCCCCCCCTGTCGAGATCGAATCCGCGTTCCTCGCCGCTTAAGTTTCAAAGGCGCGCCGGGAAGACCTTAATGAATATGCATCTCGCGACGAGGAGGGACGATCAGCTGGATTTTCAGCGCCTCCGGCACTGCCGGCCGTTTAATTGTTTATAAGGTACTTGGGGAGAAAGGTCGGATTATTGCATTAAGCTGAAGCTGCATTTTTTAGCGCCTAAAAAGAAACACACTCCACGGGGAGAGTAAGAAGCTCCGACGTCGTCTCAGGTTGTGTCCGCCCGTATTATCGTTTTGAGGGGATGAATTTTTCATGGGTTTATCGAGGCTGCTGTTCTGTAACGACTGGGATTGAGGCGAACAAAATAATTAATTTTCGAAACCGGGCGTTGTCACGTAAAATTGGAACGAAGATTTATGGCGACGAGCTTCTTTCATTGTCGAGTATATAAGTACGCGAGCATTAAGACCATCAAAAACTGAAAACTATTTTGACAAAGTAGGTCATTGAAGTTTGGTAATTTCTTACATTTCTTACGGTCGAATAAAACGTACGCAAATGAAGTATTTGCCCAATGTTCCATTAGCTTTAAAACTGAAAAGCTCGATAAACCATTACGCGAGAGAGCCCCAAGGTTCCCTCAGTTAAAGTACATTGATTTAAAGCAAACGAAAGTCAAAATGAGCCGAGAGCGCAGAGACGGTAATAACTCGAGGGTTAATATAGAAGTAACGGCGGCGCAAGAAGGAAAATATATATATCTCCCGACGACAAGCCCTCCCCACCCTCCTTCCTGCGCCGCTGCCAAACAATAACAGCAACAGCTCGAGGAGCGTCCCAGATTCGAAATATAAAAATGACTCGGCAGTAAAGGCGACAAGGACGTATAGATAGAGTAGTAGTGCGCTTACCGTAGTCGTCCTCGTAAACGATGGCGACTTTGGTCCAGTTGAGATAAGCCATTACGTCCTTGTAAGCGGCGTTCAGGAGACTTTGTGCTGGATGCAGATTTATGCTGAATTCCTTCGCCTCGGAGTCCAGGTCCAGCCTGGCCTCCAGATGCGGTATGTCTAGAGCATCGCATATGCTGTGAATGTGCTGACCCAGGATCGGATCTGACGGCCCGAATATGGCCTGCACGCCGAACTTGACTTGCTGACAAGCTGCAACACATTTCACCAGAGACCCCTCCCGTTCAATATTCTCACGGCGCACTTCGGCCCTGTCGGGGGGGATTGCGCTACTTAGCGTTTGACGGATATCGTAATCGTCGCGTTTAAACTTGACGCTCGGTTCTTGAATCGGAGATCCTGACTGATGTTTAAGCCTTTGTCGCGAGGCATCAGAGCTCGATTATTTAGATCGTGTCGATTTTTAATTTTTCGACGTTTTATCGGTACAATTTCGAATGAGACGTTTTTTTCAGTTCGATTACTTTTAATTATCAGTCGTATTCTGCAGGGAATTAATATAAAAACAGCATTGTTAAGGTTCAGGAATTGGACCGTAAAATACTTAATCTTCCGGAAAGTCGAGCAATAAAGTAGAAATTTCGTATTCTCCGAGATATTGCAAATGCGCGTCATTTTTTCATTTTAATTACGGAAGTGAAAATTAATCTTTCACTCGCAAGTTATTATTTTCCGTTGATTGAAAATTTAATTAATTTATTTTAAATCAATCGACGCTCGGGAAGGAGCAACGAGGACATGTTCCCAAAGCCCGCGGCTACGACATCGAATTACATGCAGCCAGTATGGAGGAGAGAAAAAATAAAAGAAGCGAGAGAGGAACGGAGAAGAAACGGTGAGCAATCGTCGGTGCGAGAGGAGCGTTTTCCAATTTCCGCGAATACGCACTTGACGAAATTCATAAGGCAGCGCCCCCCCCCCCCCGGAAAATAATTAAACTTATAATTAAAACGCGATTGACAATTACGGGAATTTTAATTAAAAGCCGTCGCTGAATACACAGCATTTAGCTATTTACCCGAGCGAAGCCTCGAGAGAAAGAGAGAGAGAGAGAGAGAGAGAGAGTAAGGAACATTTACGGCTTCGAAATTCAAAACGCAAACGCGGGGAATAAGCCGCAGCCTCCCGAGGAAATAAAGCGCGAAGCCGCGCGCCGCTCGCGTTTTTATACGATTTTATACGAGCCGATTCAAAGTACACACTTCTCTCTCTCTCGGTTTCTTGGCGGTTGCCTGGGCATTAAAGGCGGGGAAGAGAGAGCAACCTCGTAAAGCACTACGCGCGGGGGCAGATTATTTTTCAATTCGTGTATACTCGCGGCCGGCGGTGGCGGCGGCGGCGGCGGCGGCGGATAAAATTCCCCCGAAAGAATGGGAAATCGATACGCGGATGATTTGCGATGATCTCGATGCCGCCTGACCCCGATGCATGTGTCTCGGCACTTCCGGCTCTCTTCCTCCAGGCGGCCGATATACATCGCCGCCGACGCCCGCCGCTGGATCCGAAAATTTATTGGACAAGCCTCCCCCTGCCACTGGGAGAATGAAACGGGTGAGCGCGAGGCTGCAGCCACTGCTGCTGCTGCTGCTGCTGCCCTTTCTTTCTTGCTTTTTCCTTTCTTTTTTTCGGCTCTAGCTTTTTTTTGCCCGCCGCGTGCTTTATGTTAATGGATTCCGACGCGCTGATTAGGAATTACTGGAAAGCTTACTTTTCATTAAGCAATTGTTTAATTGGCCTCGTTTAATGCCGCGTTGGCTAATTATACTTTAAAGTCGAGCGGCGCGAACGGTAAGAAAAATTGTGCAGAATTTCTTTAATTATTCTGTATATTTTTAGCTGCTACGGTGGCAATTTTCAAAGTTAACTTTATTATTATCGAATTAGAATTCATTAACCTAGTTTTTGAAAATTTCATCACTACTGCTTCTGCAGACACTTTATACTCAAAAAAAGTTTGCTTCTCATACTTCTACGTGCTTGTTTTTGAAAAGGCTTCTAGTGTTAATTTATGCCATTAATCGATGAATAATATGACTATTGATAGCTAAGAAGCCCGCTTTCAAGGATCATAAAGCCCGTTCCGGCAAGTATTGCAGTCGGCAACAATAAATAGCGCCGAAGTGGAGGGCATCTTTTTTCAGGGGCATACCAATCCGAAAGTGTCAGGTTATTTCGCGAAACAAAGCGGGCCGGGCGCGCCGATCGATAAGCCGTGAGATAGAAAATCGGATGGTAGAAATTGCGCTGGAGGATACGCCGAAACAAGAATCTATATACACTCGGGCAAAAGGAAAAGACACGCCGCTCGCAAAATTTGCTTAGCCTTGACGGGATCGAAAAACTTTACCCATTTTCGAGCTCCGCGACGTATCCGAAGGTGCAGAGTTACTTTCCATTTCTTAAAAATATAAATTTATAGAAACTTGCACCCTGATAGAGGGGCAAGTTTATTTAAGCTTTTTGTACGTGGTGGCCAGAGTAAATTAATTTTCTCCTTTCAAGAAGGTAATTTTTCATTTGGATCGGAGAGAGTGAAAAAGCAAATTCAAGAGCGGCGAATTGCACGATAAATCTTCGAAAATGAAAACGTTGGTCTTTCGAAAAATTTCGTTGTCCAAGGAATTGTGTCACTTTCAAAACCACACTTAATCTCCAAGGCGGCAGAGGAAGCTGTATTTAAATCGATTAATTGTATTTGTAAGTGGAAAGCCGAGACGGCGAGTCCGATAATATAAATTCTTTGTACGGGAGGCTGCCCGCAACTCCCTTTGTCTTATCCGGCTGGTCTGCAAGTAGAAATCTGATTTGGTATCTGTCAAAGACAAATATCTCTTTCATCCGAGGCGTCTTGCCCTCTCAAAGCAATTGTGTCCGAGGTAAGGAGAGAGAGAGAGAGAGTGTCCTTTGATGTTTCTTCGCGTGTAAGAGAGAGAGAGAGAGAGAGAGAGAGTAAGAGCGAAGAGGTCCAACTTAGCAGAGCCGCAAGCTCGTTCAATCGGAGTAATTGTCCGTTAAATCTTCTCGCCTTGGGAGTTCCCGAATCAATTTCCACTCGTTTTCAGACCGCGGCGCGGCTCCCGGGGCCGCGCTCTGTTTTCCGTCGAGGCTCCCGCTGCGTTTTGTCCGGCGCGCACAAAGAATTATCTCGATTTTCCCGGGGCCCGAATTATTCAATGGAGGTATATCCCGCAAAGCTCTTTCGCCTCGTTGGCCCCGTGTTTGCCAGTCGCGCACGAAAAATTAATCGCCTCTTCAGGCGGATTCGTTCGCTTTTTCGAATCGACGCGTATAAGAATCGCTGCTATTCTTTCGGGGAGACGCGTTTCATTGGATTTTCAAACTTTTAGAAAAGTCTGCCGGATTGATCCTGACAAAAGCTTTCTCGGTGTAGAGGATTCGGATGCGATTGATTTGGAAGATTTTATGACAACTGGCTCTATTAAATTGCTCGATGAATTCTAGGCAGCTTTATTTGTTTTCCTTCGCTTCTCTATTCTTTGCTCTTGAAGCGTCTTATGTAAAATTTATCTCACAAAGGGCAGCCTTGATGAAAATTACTCGTAACGAATTTAAAAGCACATTGAAGCTTCTCGCTTCCTGAATTTCATTTGAGTTCCCTTTGCTCGAAGGTCTGAAGGGCGAAGGACTCAATTTCTAATTATCGAGAAACGTTACTGAAACGTCTTGCCGCGTCCCTTCCGAGGCTCGAAAAATGCTGTCGGGCCTAATTAAAAAAAGGAAAAAAAAAAAATTGCCCCCCAATTCAGGCGCTCCGAAAAGTTTGCTTTGAAAATGCGAAGCTAAATTGCTTTGTTAGCCTGAAGAGCTCGTCTTTTTTTGTTGAAAATTTTCTTCACAGACAAACGGTTAGGATGCCGTCGGGAGGAACGGGAGCGGGTATTGAAGTGTTCCTCTTGAACACGTGAGGTGACGTCACGGCGCGCGTACTTGTGCCAGCGGTGGCTTCGTAATAGCTCCGTTGCCACATTACCTTCGCCGCTGCCCTGACAATGTTATTGTAAATCGATTCTCTAAATAGGGAGTTTACTCTCGATCACGCTGGAATGTTCTTTGAAATTCGCCGGGAAACGCCGCCTCGTTTATTATTCTTTTCGTTTGTTATATCTCTCGTGCTTTTGTTATTTTTCGATATTTCTTATCCCGTGAATCTCAAGTGTTGCCGGTGAACACGTATTGTTTTTATTTATTTTTCAAATATTATAGATTCAACAATCCTGGCATTTTCCGTTAATTAATATATTTTTAACTTAAAATAAGAATTTTCAAATTAATAATAACTAAGGAACGCTTTTAATTACGAGAAAATTCGTTGCTCTTAATAAAAGCTAAAAATGCACGAGAGATTGACTAAAATTATAACTTTCGCGCTGCCTGCGAAAGCAGCTGCTCCTCCTCTCGCGGCATAAAACATCGCAACGTCATTAAATAAAACTGGAATGCGATCCCGCGACATGAAATCAGGCAGCGTCGGCGTAAAAAGGAACACGGCCCTCGGCTCCCAACAGTGAAAATTAATTGAAGCACGAAAAATCGCGAGGAGAAAATGTAAATGAAGGAGGCCCCCCCTCGCCGTCCATCCTCCTCGCGAGAAAGTCAGCAAAGAATAAACAAGCACTTTCCCTCCCCCGAGGAAGATCGCATTTTTCAAGCTCCTCGGATTCCCTTCTCGGGCAGAGCTCAGCTCGCGACTGTTTTATATATACTTTAGCCTGGGCTCGGGCCGACGGCGAGCGGCGATTGCGTGCATCAGACAGAGAGGGAGAGAGAGAAGCGGGTCGGGGGAGAGGGCCGGAAGCGAGATAGCCGAGTGTTTTGCACGTACGTGTGTAACCGTAAAATCTGAAAGAGCGTGGCCGCGCGCAGATAACGTTTCACGGCGCGCGCCTGTAAATGCAGCTCCTCCGCGAGCGCGAATCTCACCCGAGCATCTTGAACGCACGGCGATCCAGCTCGAGGTGCGTGTGCAGTGCAGCAACATGGGAGGAGGGTTCGTTAGGCGGGCTTTGAAAATTATTCCCCGTAGCGACTCTCTCTTTTTCTTCGTTCAGCCATCGAGTCTCTCTCGAGCAATTACTCGGCGCCCGCAATTACGGCGCAATAATGTCGCACTCGAGTCGCGTCGCCGCGCGGAGAGCCGTCAGCGGCACACGCGCTGCCATCATACGCCGCCCGTGTGGGTGCGCGACATGTGTAAAGGCAAATACGGGAGCCGGGGGGCGGATGCGGAGCGCGATGCGAGTTTGAGTTTCGAGGAGTCGGGCGAGCGCGCGCTCTCACACGCGACAAGGAGAGGAGGAGGAGCAGCTGGGAGATTATTTGAGAATGAACTTCGAGGAGTGTGTGCTTGTGACTCTTGAGAGTTTGCCGGCGTGTCCTGCTCAAGGAAAGGCTCTTTTTGGGGCTTCAACTGTATATACCTGACGACAGGACCGATTCTATATATTGGATATTGCGGGATATTACGGGGGCTGCCTCCCGCGCCGCGGCTTAGGGAATATGGGAGATGCTTTTAATTAACTGCTTTTCGAGATCAAAGTCTATTTGGTAAGTTTTCCGAGGGAATTGCTATTATTTGACTTCCTGTCGTAAATTCAATTTGTCGTAATGACTTTAATAATTGTGTGGCATTTGCAAACGGACAATAGTAATGTGTAATCAATGTAAGTATAAAGGGAATAATATCATAGGGCACTACAAATTACTTCCTGTTTTTCGGTCTTTTGTTTTAATGTTAATAACGCGCTATTTGAATAGAGATATCCTTTGTTTCGCTATGTATACTTAACTAAAATGTATTCCTTCAAGAAAGTCGATGGCAGAAATAAATCTTACGTAAGATAGCACTCAAATACAAATTATGTATTCTGAATAGGAAATGTATTGATCAATGCATAGAAAGGTTTCATGAATGCCCGATATTAATATCCTAAAGCGTCCAATAAAAGTTTATTTCACCCACGTAAAACGTGATTTTATAGTCTAAATAAGCCGAGTGATAAAAGAGTATTTTTGTTTAACTTTCGAAGAGTGCAAAAGCGCGAAAGAAAAAGAATCATCAGAGGCACAGTTAACACTGCAATTCTACTGCGAAAGAAAAAAAAAAGGTTCAAATCCGTAAAGCCACTTATACGATTTTTACAGATCCGTTACCGACTGCTATTTCATCGCGGCGGCCTGAAAAAAAAAAAAAAAGAAAAAGGAGAATGATCACCGGAAAGTCGCGAGAAATCGTCTCGTTCACGATGGATATTTTATTCGATCGTTTATTTATCCGCGTTTACGTCCGTTCTCCTTTTAGCGCGTTAAGCGAGAAAATAAAAGGGCGCGCGGAATTTAATTGAGCGAGACTTTACCTTTCTTGGACGCATGAAAAGAGTCGTCCTTAGGCACGTATTGAATGTCGTAAACCAAAGTTGTGTTCGGCAGTATGATTTTGTCTTTGTTAATTTTATACACAGCGTACTTGAAGGCCAATTCGGTGCTACTATTTCTTTGGTCATGAGTGAAAATTGCACCTGAAAAAAGAGAAAAGCAAATTTTTAATTTAATTGTGGAATATATTTTTAATTTGATGTACAAATATATTTTGAATTTCGATTAAAGTTTAGGGACTTGGAATAAATTAGATTCGCTGTAATAAAGCTTCATATAAATTTCGAGGGAACATTTCATTTCCTACACGAGCGAATTGAACTTTTCGAAATTTTATTTTTCTTCAGTATTACATTTATATGTAAGGCGCTCTCTCATCTCGGCAATCCAGTTTTAAAAAAGACGAAATGGCGGCACTTAAATTATTATTATTCCCGTCGCATATAATTTTCGAGAAGAAAGTTAAGGACGAGTTTCATTGTCCCGAAGTTCGGCCACTCTTCCGTTCTTATATTTATCCCCCGCGAAAAAAAGTCCGCATTCGCGCTATAAACAGCACTCGCCGCGCGGAAGCGCTACGCGAAAAAGAGAAGGAAGTACTCGCGAGCGGCGGTGAGGGGGGCAAGAAGCGTTTTCCAGGGAATTTTGAGTCGAGCTCTCGTCGGGAATATAAATGACGGGCAAAAACGTTCATCTGCCAGATTTTTATTCCCGGGGAGGGAAGAGCGGAAAGTGCTTCAGAAAAGTGCGCTCGTACATTCCCCCCCCCCCCTCTGCGGCGGTGAGTTTGATTTATTTTTCAAAGTCTATTAAGGCAGTTTTTCTTTGGGCGCGAGTTTTAAACACCTGTTTCTGCGTCTGGCTGTGCAGCGCGGTATAGATGTGCAACGCCTGTTCTGCCATTTGGGAGTCTCGCGGGTACTTGCCGGCATTCTGTAAATCTTGTTGTCTTGTTCTCCCCCATGTAGTTCCATATTTCTCTTTCCTTCTCTTTCGCCCTCCACCTGTTGCGTGCCACTGGTATTACTTCTCCCCCCCCCCCCCCCCCCCCCCAAAGCGTGTACTCTCCTTATGTAGTACTTTCGCAGTAGGACCACCGCACTTAGGGTAGTTGTTCTTCCGGTCGGTGTTACTCGAGTATTAAGCTTCCATTCGCCGGCAGCGTGAATTTAATGCAAAGTGGAACTCTTTGGGAATTTTTACTCTGGCTGAGTGTTTTGCTTTTTTATTTTGGAATTTTACTTATTTATTACATCAGATTTTGCTGCAACGTGACAATGGGTGTATATTATTCTCTGATGCTTCAATATTTCCACGAATCAATTATGTAAATTTAATAAAAATTATGAAAATGAATACGTGTACGCGATATTTCTCATTAAATTTCATTTTTAGTTGCACACTCATCGAATTTCGTTTTCAGAAGATTGATCAATCAAACAGATATTAAATTTAAAAAATTTAAAAGAGCGCGTGATATAATAAACTTTAGTCTCCAAAACACGGTAAAAAAGTTGTCGATGTATATAGCGGCATAACCAGTGAACAGCGACGAGAGGGTGGAATTCCAGCTAAAACTCATCTTGAACTACTTTGCGGAGCTCTAAACTGTTAACGTCGGCTTTACATGCTCACTTTATAGAGATAATACTACATTATTCAGCATCTGCACATTATTCGCATGTTACCGCGCAAGAGCTATTTCGCATTAGAACGCGCTCAATAAACTACACAGTTTTCGAATATTTTGACAGTCGTCCAGGCTCCGATTCCTTTAGCAGCGGCATTATAACCTTCCCGAATGTAGGCTATACATTATAAATAACACTCCGTCGAAGCACTTCCAGCGAGCAGTTCAATGAAGTGACTGTGTCTTTGCGCGAAGACGAAAGTATATAACAGGTTGTTCTACTTCAACGATCTCGTTTAAAAATCGATAGCGATTTATATATACGGTAAGTATCGAGCGGTCGATTTGCATTTTTTTTCCGTATCCCCCCCCCCCGCCCCCAAAGTCTTTGCAGTTCCCTCGGCGAGCTCGAGTGCCGGAGCATACTCATTTAGTAATTGCTGATCGATGCTGCCCATTGTAGTGTTTGAAGAGGTTGTTCGGTGTCAAGGGTTACGGTCTAATGGCGTCCGACATTGAAAGGACTGCCATTACGTATATATACGAAGCTATCATATTGGGGAATTCTATTACTCATTTTGCCCCCCCGGTGGAACTCAATAATCTGTTTCGTAATCAATCTTCGATTTATCTCTTGGCGTAAATGCGCGAAAGTGCTACTTGAAGAAAATGAAAAATTGAAACTTCAGCGGGGAAGTGGGTTATTGATTGAGTTTTAATGCTGGATTTCAATTTAAAGTATTTGGAGATTTTTTCCGAGGTATTCAAGATTTCTAATACGTATATATAGAATACTTTTTATCAATGGATTTATAGAAGGCTGCTTTTTGAAGTTGAATTTCTAAATATACAATTTCAACAAGCAGTATTTTATTATGTTTTATCGGAATTTGCAGTTTCAATTTATTTATTTATAAGTAAAGAGTATATTAATTCTGATAAATTTTATTGAAGGAATCAAATTAAAATATTTAAATCGAAAGAAAACGTAGCTATCAGAGTTATTGAAGCTTACACAAAGCTCAGTTTTTTTAATTTAAGCTAACGTGTTTTGTCAATATTGGATTGAATTCGTCAAAACTATTTTCTTTTAGCTGAAATGTTAGTTTTCTAAAAAAGCTTTATTTTTGCAATTTTTGAGGGAATAATAAAACGTATAAACGGATAAAAAAATATATACGGAAATATCTTTATTTGTTTAAGGATCAATAGAATATTGGACAATGGATACTTTTATATTATATAAGACAGACCAACGACGTCCGACTGAAAGTTTAAAGCAAAATCTATTTCGCAAGGAAGATCCATCTCGTTCAAATTCATGCGAAATTCACGTAACGAAAAGCGAGTGGTCTGAATCGCTCATTACCGTCTAAGGTTGCGGAAGCGGCACATTTTTCGCGAGCGCCAGAGGAGTTTCGCCTCAGCCCAAGGATAAAAGCGTTCGTTTCAATCCGTGCCAGGGCACTTTGATCTCCCCTGCGCCCTCCGTGAAGAAAAAAAAAACACTCCCGCATTCATACCGCGGCGGCCATCTCGGGGCTCCGCGCGACGACAAAAGCCGGGCCGGGCCCTTCGGCGAATCGGCGAACTTGTTTAAAAAAATGCGCTTCATACAGTATACATACTTTCATTCCCGAAGTAATCCGCTCAAAACGCCGGTGGCCGTTTGCCAAGGCGGATCGTTCGACCGCATAAAGGTTGGCCGAGGCTGCTGTACGAGTAACCCAGTGCCATGAGCGATTTCGTCGCTCGATGGCCCATGAAGATATCTTGAAAGTTTCAAAGACCGCGGCGAAGATTAAGGTCGACGCCGTGAATGAGCACTTTAAATGGGCGAAGCCTCCCGCAAACAGATACACCCCACTCTCTCTCTCTCCCTCCCCGCTCTCTTTGCCACTTTTCTTCGCCGCGAAATCCAATCTATTGCGCAATATGCCTCCGTCTCAGAGATGTCGCTGGACGGCTGGGATGGCCGCTTCGGAGGCACGAACCGCGGGAACTTGACATCGATTGCCTAGTTACGTTGGGATTAGTCGAGAACTTGACGGTCTTGTAGGCTTTGAAAGTCTAGTTTTCAGGTTGAACATTTTCGAATAATTATAAATAATAAAACTTTGAGTTTTTAGTAGCCAGGTAGATATAATAAAACGCCAAGACAGTCTTTTATTTTTAATTAATATTTGAACTTTATACAATACTATTATAAAGTAACGATGATATGATCCCTATTACCTTTAACAGAAAACAGTTAAGTAAATAATTTGTTCCCGTCATTAAAAGCAAATAAGAGCGAAACCCGGCAGTGGAAATTAGTCATTTTCTTGCCGCTACGCCGGGCTCCGCGTAATTTTCCTTAACTCGAGCTAAGCCTAGGCTTCGAGAAATACCGGACCATATCCACTTAAGACCGGATGTTCATTGTCGGACAGTTCGAGAGAGCAGAGAGCCGAAAGAAAAAGGTAACGGGCAAAGGGGGGGGCCGAGGCGAACAATCCGGCGATTAGTGGAGCCCGGAGCTTTTCACCCTCCCCGCCCCGAGTCTCGTTCCTTTTTATTCGCGAGCCTTTCCTGCACCTAAGCTCTCTCGGCCGCGCTGCTTCCTCTCTCCGTAAGTAAATAATCCATTTATCTGCCGGTCGTTTCTCCGCGCGCGCGCATCTTTTTCCGCCCCCCTCGGCCGTCGTTCGTCTTCCCGCGCGGCGGCGCTTTTGAAAAAGCACGAGAGCCGAGAGGCTCGCCTCTCGCGCGCGGGGGTAATAAACGCGGGAGTTGATTAAACCTGGGCCCGCGGCCGAAATTTATGCGCAGGCGCGCGCGGGGGACGCGTATTAACGGAACGAGCCTGGACCCTCGATATTTCCCCGACGCGGCGCTTTAGCCGCGCGGCC
The DNA here is from genome assembly GCA_900474385.1 of Ormyrus pomaceus. NCBI lineage: Eukaryota > Metazoa > Arthropoda > Insecta > Hymenoptera > Ormyridae > Ormyrus > Ormyrus pomaceus. Next base: position 34,779 of record UCOM01000401.1, read on the forward strand.
CGCGGTCCTATTTCAGGCTCGATCTTACGCGACAATCCGGCTGGATTTCGGGGGGATGAACGGCTCGCGCCTGTTAATCTGCTTAATGCCTCATAAACAGTCGCCCGGAGGACGTATGATTCGGGAGCCTCTCGCGGACGAGAGCGCTAATTAAACTGGCCCGGATCTCCACTCTCGCGACTGCCGTTTCGAGATTTCGAGTTGGCTCTTTGCAAAATTTTCCAATTCCCGGAGAGTGGCGGCGTAATTTGTTGTAAATTTTAGATTTTATAATTCAAGCGGTTTGTTTCGCAAATTTCGATGATAATTTAGTTTGGTAATTGAATTTTTTTTAGAGGAAACCTAAGTTTTAATGAACTTGAGCTTGCTCCAAAGGACGACATTCAAATCCGAGCGATGAAAGTAATTCACTTATATTAAAGTTTGCAGAAAGAGTTTTATCATAAAAATCTTGCGGTTTTCAGAGAATTAATTACCGCCATTTAAGTGCGTCTGATGCGATTGCAGAACGGGGAAAAAGCAGATTGAGTGGGGATCCGACAAGCTGGATGTTATGTAATACGACCTAACGACATTATGCATCTAGAGAATGACAAGAGCAACTTATAAAGTTGCAACTCAAGACTAATAAAGAGCGCAAAATCATAAAGACGAGATGGCTTAGCGTCGTATCCGCTTCTTGGATTAATAACAATTTATCTAAGGCGCAATTAATAATAACGCGACAAGCCAATTTTTATAATATCAAGCAGCGACTATTTTTCATCCTCGAAAAGATGAATTTTCCAGAAAATTAACGCTGCCGCAGGCTTTTGAGAGCGTTCATCGTGGCCCTTCTGATTCTCTTTTCAATCATAGGGTTTAAGCGAATCTTTTTCCCATTCAAATTCGGGCTTTCAAAAGAATGAAAGGACTTGCGAAATTTATTTTACGTTAGATTAACCGCGATATTCCGCCGTTCTCGCTCGTTTAATTAACTTTTGAAATTTTAAACAATTGTCATTAAATTAATTCTTCGCCTCGGCTTTGAAACGGCTTTCTTTTTTCCGCACCTTTGTAAAGAAACTTCGCTCTTCGATGTAATACAATTCCCCATAAAAGAAAGAAAAGAGAAAAAAGTAAAAACATTGAAAGGAAGGTCGATCGATTACGCCCCATTCGAGCTTCGCTAAAAAAAAAAAAAAAAAAAAAATCTCCGCCGCTCGGAATCAGCGCTTATACACCCGGAGAATCGCGCGAAAGTCGAGCTTAGTCAGAGCGCAGATTGCCACTGTCTCCCCCTCATCGCCATTGCTCCCTCATCTCCGGCAGTTTTATTCGTACTTACCCCTGCCGGCTCGAAATTACTTTCAATTTCTCAAAGTGCATCCCAGGGAAACGCGTCGTCGTCGTCGTCGCCGAGTCTTGCCAAGTCGTCCCTTTTGCTAGCCATTACGCGCGTCAAAGTGCCGGAAGTCGGGAGAGATTCGTCAAAGCTCTCTCTCTCGCGCGCAAGAAACGCCTAAAAAGCTTCTAAATATCGCCGCGGCCGCCGCGGGCTCATGGAGTCCCGCCAAATGTAATTCGATTTGCCCGCTGCTGCTGCCCCTAACAAATCCTTGTGACTGCTCGACGAGCTCTCCTCTCTTCGTTACCGGGATGGAAATTAGGAGACTAATTCGGTTGGGAAAAAAAAAATCGAGCTCCCGCGAGCTTCAATTAGTTTGAGTACTTTTGATTTTGGCTTTTGAGAGTCTTTGGTAAATAGAGCTTTGGCTGATGGGACGATATTGGAATTTCGCCAGATGTAGCTTCGATTCTCTCGCGACTCGATATAACAAATCGCTTTACGAGCCTGCTCTCTTCATTGGCGCGGGAATTTTCCGCGTTTATTTTTTTTCAGGACTGCCGGCGGCGGAGGAGGAGGGAGGGGGGGCTCTATATAGAGACGGTGACGAGAGCTCTCGCAGCAGGTCGTTTATCATCGACTAATGAACTTGAACGAGTTCGAAGCCCGCGTTCCTCGTCTTAATCCTATAGTCCCCCTCTTCCGCTCGTTAATCTTGCGACGTTATCAAGTGCCACAGAGACGTTTAATGCGAGATCTTATTTAACCCTTTCGAGGAATTCTCTCTCCGAGAGGAAGCGTCGATCGCGGGCGGGTGGGGAAAATAAGTTTATTGCCTCTGTCGGAATCGCGTCGAAATAATTTTATTCCCCGGGACGAAGAGAGAGAGAGAGAGAGAGAGGAGAGAGTCGCTTTTTAAAAGGCAGCCCGAAGTCTTCGAGGGAGAATTCTTGGAGCGAAGTTTACACGCGATGATTCGACTTGCCGGTACACGCTCTGCAGATTAGAGATTTATCACGTTGTTTCGCGCGGGGTAATGAAGTTTTACCGGTTAACGACTCATAAAAGTAGTTTGACGTACTGCCGATGAAGGCAAAGAGATTTCCAAAGTTATAAAGATTCGGGAAGTAAGATATGAATCTTGGAGCGAATACTTTGGGGTCGCGATTAAAATTTAAAACGTATTAGAGAAAAGGGGCTCGGTCGTTATTTTTAACGTTTTATATACCATCGCGATTCCCCGTTTGTTGTTCGCTTCGTTCGCCGACTGAATGAGCGTCACGTAAATCAATAAAGATTGACTTCGTCGATATTTTGTCGAAAAAGCATCGAGCTGCTCTCGTTCTAAACAAAAGAGCAATATGCATAGCAAAAAGGGGCAAAAATACAGACTCCCTCTGTTTCGCTTCCTCTCCGACTTTCCACTCACGTCCGCGGACTGCTGGTCGGCAAAAGTTGTACACTCGCCGAGGAAGGAAATCTCGGAATGAGCTTCTCCGATAAGTCGGCCATAAGCGGAGATCGATAAATAACCGAGTTAGCCGCTAAATAGTCCGCGCAGAAATCGAGGCTACACGAGGGGGGAGGGGTAGGAAAAGAGAGCCGCCGCGGCAGCCGAAGAACAAGCGTGTCCTCGCGAGCGCGCAGGAACAAAGCTCCCGCTTCCTTTGTGCGGAAACGATGTAATTCGCGAAAGTGCTGAAATTCAAAACGCGCGGCGCCCGGACGCCTTTTCAATGCCGTCGTCGTCGCCCGTTTCTCTCTCTCTCTCTCTCGCGAGCGCGCTGCACCTTTTCTCGGGGGCGAAGGAAGTCGCCGAACTTCCGGCGCTCGTTAGAGCTTCACGTGACGCGGAGTTTTCACCGCGTGACGCGAGAGCCTTTATTCAAAATACGTCAGCGCTCATTGTTACGCTTCGAGCTCGGCTGTAGCGACAGGCGCGGCGGTCTACGGCCGACGGAGGAGAGGCCTGAATTAGCATTTTTTCGCGCCCAAACTTTGCGAGCTCTTTCGGCGCGCGGGGGCGCTTTTTTATTTTAAGCCACGCGCGCGCGTTTGTTCTTTTCCCCGGCTGCGTTTGCCGTGGCTCGACTGCTGGATAAATGTAGCTGTGACTCGTGAACGAGTCGGTGGTTTAGCTGTCAAAGTTTACTTTTAGTCGCGCTGAGTTATTAATTTTGTGAATATAGAGTATTCGGGCGTTTGTGTTTGTTGGCTTTCGCAGCTAAAAGCACATCTAAGATCGGCTAAAAGTAATGAATTATTCATTTTTGTTAATCAGGACGAATTTAGCAGGGGAGTCAGCAAGTTTTGCGAAATCAGTGTTTGTCATTCAGCATCGGAGATGTTTTCAATTGCATGAATTTCTATCCGCAACAAAGAATATCTCGGCTCGGCTGGAAAGCATCTCCGTATTGAATAAATCTTTTTTGAGGAGACGATACGTATAAGGAGAAAGGAGAGGATCCGAAGAGAACATATATATGTGCGAATAAAAATGTATAGAAAGAAGCTTTGCCGAGATATGATAAATATATTAGAAAAGGCAATATTCGAATTTCCTATTTATCTATCTGAAACGCAACCGAAATTATCATAAATGCATTTTCCTCCAAAATCACTGACTCTTCCAGTCCGAAACTACATTGATCATCCAATAAATTACGAAAGTTTCCGATAATTTCGACCGAATGTACACAGGGAGGAAGCGCAAAAGGATGTCGCGAAAGGAGCGAGTGGAAGGTGTCACACGGAGCTGTCGGCGGCGGCGTTCTTGATTTTCGCGAGAAAATTCCGAGCGTCGATATCGTCGGTCCTACCTGACCGGTGTCTCAATTCTCACGCCGACGCGCGACAACGCCGTCGCCTCCGTGCGGTCGGATTGAAACTCGGAGAAACTTGCTCTCCGACCTCCTTCTCCGCGCTTCTTCTGCCGCCGGACGAATCGCGGCGTTAGAGACCCGCTTTTCTTTTTTTTTTATCGTCGGAGACGGCTTTTCGACTCATTCACGAGTAATGTAAGGTTGGATTAGAGCGCAAATGTGAATTAAGTTTGGAGGTGGTAAGCGATGTTTTCACGTGTCTGCTTAAGGTGCTTTGAAGAGGGACACGTCTCGCGCTGCATTGATCATGAGGTGCTTGGCTAAATTCGGTTTACTCGATTTTAATTTTTTATGCGAGCTACTTTGCTGGCTAATTTTTAATCTCTCTGCCTTTGCACGTTGGAGTTGGTTAGGTAAATTTAAGAGGATTAATAGGTAATTGATGTCTATTATGTGTTCAAGTTAAGATGCTACAATAATACCAAAGAATAAGGACTTTATACTTGCAAAGCAATAACCATAATCGGCAATGCAATTCGACCAGCAGCGTATAAATAATCCCGGAAATGTCGATCGCTCGCGCTCGTAAGGGAGAACGCTCTCGTTCGTCGTTTGACAAATCCTCTATCTCGCATCGTGGCGCTTACGTGCTCGCGGCCGTTGCGCAATCGCTTAACAAACGGGTCGAGGCCGCATCTTAACGGCATTTCCGAGGCGGCAGCTCGCCAATATTATCGCGACGGCGAGCTCGACTGCGACGGACTGGACTCGATCCATCAGAATCGTTTTCTCTCGAGCGGCCGCTTTGCCCCGCTAATTCAATCTGACCGAAACCGTAGCGGTGTTAAGTTGATGCCCGCGGCGCTGCCGCTGCTGCTGCTGCTTTCGCGATCAAATAATCCAGCCGTTTCGGGAAGTTCCTTATCGGTGCGGGCTGGATACAAAACCGAGATTAACGCCACTCGATGCCAGCCGCGTGACCTTTTGGCTTCCCATTTCTGTAATTTACTGAATAATTCGATTCCGACCGAGGATGGATTTGGTCGTTTTACGTCGAGGAGAATTCGATCAGTTTGAGAGGGAAGGATTTATGGTGCGTTTAATTTTTTTTCATAGATATATAATTTGCTTAAAAAAAATTTTTATTTGCTTTGTCAATTTAATAGGGGAGTTTGCTGCTATGGAAGTTTTAGGGAATATTAAATTATCCATAATGAATATTGGATATTTATTAGTATTATGAAGTACAAATTTGCACGATATATCATTTTAAAAATTAAAAGGGCAAAATAATTCTGGCCTGCATTTTCGTTTAAAATTTAATTAACGAGAAATTTGATCCATTGAATTATAATTTAATGAAAATCACACGTATCGTGCAGCGTCATTTTCAATTTTATCTTTTAAAATCACGTTTTACATTTGCGATCATAAACTGAAATAATAATTCTACTTAAAGGTATCAGCTTCCGCTGTTTACCCGCTCCTCTGAGTTTGAAAATAAATGCATTCGAATTCATCACCTAATTCGCCAATTTACAGTAGCATTAACGCTTCGAGTTATACCGCGGCAGCTCGCATATTTTCGCGGGAATTTTCGGCTGTTAATACGGCATTATTTCGAAATTTACATTGCACATTAGCGCCCTCCCCCATTGTTACCCGCCCGCAGAATCGCTGGACATTCGTCCTCATTTCGCGTCATTTCGCCGAGCTTTTAGGCGCACGCCGTCGTCCCCCCCTGACCGCGTCGCCGCGCGAAATTAGCTTCGTTGCCCGCCGGAAATGGAGGATCAAAAATCGAAGCGCCGCGCAGCTCGACGTTTCTAATCCAGAGCCCCGGGAAGAGAGGCTGGGAAACTCGTCCCGGCGCTTTATGGAAAAGCCCGCCGACTGGAAGCGAATACAACGCTGAATAATGCAGCGACTCCGAGTGAACTTACGGCGATCCAGGCCCGCTCTTGCGCAACGTCGCCGCGTGCATGTACGCGCCGCGCGGCAATATTTTCCAGATGTAAGCGAGTCTCGTAAGAGGCTGCGGGAACTTTTGTTTTTGCCAAAGTTTAGCAGGTAAAGCTTTGGGAGCGAGCGGGGCGGCGGGGGTTAATAGCGGGGGAGGGGAAACCGCGACAAGGGAGCGAAAAGGGTCAACGATCGCCCTGGCAGTGCTCCAATGCGAGGACGCGAGAGGATCGTGTATCTTCGGCAACCTTAAACAAAGCCGCGCGCCACACTGCACGCCCGAGTCATCACTGGCTATGAGCCCCCCGCGCGCGCTTATAAACTTGTCGGGCTATATTTTAAACGCTGCATAATCTTCCGCAACGCCCCTGTTTTCTCTCTACGAGGCTCGCCTTTCCCGAGCAAGAGCCGCAGCCGCCGACGCCGCCGCGAGCGAAAAATGTCGAGCGGAGTCGCGTTTCCGCTCCTGTTTTCATCCGAAATACTGATTGCCCTCGTGGAAATTCCCCGCTTTCGACCGCTTTCGAACGCCGTGTAATATATAAAATTAGTTGTAAGGGAGTCTTAAATTCACTTTTCATTCTTTAAAGAGGTGAATAGAATACTTCGCCCTCGGCTGTTACGGTATCGATTGCAAACAAGTTACAATAGTAAAGCGAAGCAGCATTTTTACAGCGAGTTTATAAAATAAAAGTATATTACGGCTCCGAGAACTTTCGATAAAATTATATTTGCTTAATAAAAAGTTGGCCAATCTGCGAAACTTAAGCGCGTCCGTAAACCTTTGCAGCGAGGCAATTATAATAAAGCACGATAATTTAAATCGAGCCCCGAACGGCACATCCCCTTTAATCGGGACTTTTTCCCCCGCAGAAAACAGTGCTCGCACAATGGAACCAGCAGACTGGCGCGCCTGGCAAAAGAACGCTGAATCCACAATGAAACCACTGGGCTAAAACGTCGCGCCTCCTTTTAATCATCGCCTCCGGGGGGAGAGAGACGGGAAATCCAAGCTAGTAGCTTCGTTAAACCTCCCGCGGAAATGTTATTAGGGCAATTTACGAGGGACACGGCGGCAAATTCAATAAACTGTTTTATGTACTTTGCCGTCGCCGCGCGCTTGTGAGTACACACCGGCCGTGTCTTTCACTCCGCGCGGCGAGAGATCCTCGCGAAATGTTTAGCCGGAAACGGGGCAATAGCTAGAAATCCGCCGGGTCCAGGGGGCAGTTGGCTGAAGCCCTCGAGTGTAATCGCATTACGGCCCTCGCTCTATAGAGGGCTCTCTCATTACACCCCTGGCGGCACTCTATCACCGCGAGCGCCTGTAGGCTTTGTCATTAAACCCGGGGAAACGCGCTCGCGATTTGACCGCGAACCTACTGCTTTCTCAAGGATACTCCGCCCCCCCCCCTTCCCCCATTCATGCGTGCAGGCTTATTCATTCTTGCGTCGGTGCTGCTTTTATAAGCGAAAATCGTCCTGCTTCCTTTAAGAGATTTACGCGCGTCATTCCAGGCAGCTTCATTTTAAGCTGACGACGTATAAACAGAAGATTCAAAGCGGTATGAGACTGGAGGAGCTTTTACGTGCGTTGGATATTGAAGTAAGAAGCATGTGGAATTCAAAAGCTTCAAGTATTATATTAACAACTCTATCTGTCGCTTTGACGGATTGTCGTGGATCAATATCGTGAACGAGGCTTTGCAAGTTACTTTTGAAACAGTAATGTTTATTGAAATTTTAATGTAAAAATCTGGTTTAAACGAATATTTGAATTGAAGCGACAGTGGTTTACCAAGGTGCATGTTGTATTCATTTCAGCGCATTAAAAATTAATTTCCCAAATGATAAAATTTAACGGCGAATGAAAAAATGTCGTTAACTTTAACAAGGCATATACTGCACGCGCTTTCATAAGAAATATCAATAAACCGTATAATATTTTAAGAGTCGTCGTAAAAATTTTTATAATTAAGTGAAAGTGACCAACGTAACATTGTACGATAATGCAAAATTACGCGCAAGATACTATAAATACTTGACAGGAACACAATCAATTATTTGCTTTATACGCATCGCTGTAAGACCGCAAATAAAGCTTCAAATTTTCTGCTCGCGCGACTCGTAACTTCCTAACAAAAAGCAAACATTTATTTTTAATTTAGAATCGTCAAAACGACCAGCTGCAAATATTTACAAAACACTCGTTCCCCGCTCTCTGTCCTCGCTGCCGCGTTGGCCCTCATCTTTCTCCGCGCGTCAAAAACCGCCCGACAGGACGGCGAAAGGAGCATCGAGATAAAAAAAAAAGGAAGAAAAAAAAAGGCTGGAGGGCGAAAGCGACGACCCCACGAAAATCCTGTCCGCCCCGGAGTACTTTAAGCCAAGCCGCGCGGTCCGACCAAAGTTTTACCGTCGCTACTTGCGATTCCGCGCGACTCCGGCAATAAAGTGACCGCTTTAGGTGGAGAGCTGCCGGGAGAGAGAGAGAAAAATCGAGCGGACTTGGTATGCTCCGCGGCGAAATGAGAGCTATGCCGAGCCACTCGAATAGTCATATATATATAAGCGACGAACCACTTGCGGCCTCGGAGCGGGCTAAAGAGCCCGCGAATGCACAGCCGCTTGATTTTAGGAGCGAGAGGCGCAAAGCCCCCCGTAAACGCGCCGACAGGCATAAACACTCCGGAGCCCTCCTCCGCTGTCGAATGGCTTTCATGAATATTTAAATGGCGCGTATGGAGAGGAGATGGAGGCTGCCTTGCGGTGCTTCTGGAAAGTCTAAGGTGGGGGGATTGGTGTTTATTTGCTTTTCAAAATGACGATTCGCAAATGGATGGTGGGATCGAGTTCTTTTTCTTGGATGTTGGCTTTGGTAAGAGGATTTTGGTAATGCGCGCTGTACAGGGAATCGCGATCAAATTAAGCTTTCAAAATTTCTGTACAAATTAATTCTCTTTATGGGGTATATTTTCATTTGAATTCTGGGGAGACTCATCTATCTTTTAGAGATTATTAATAATTATTATTATTATGTGCATTGATTATTAATAAATTATAATATATTTTTGCTAATCTGGAGGAATGTTCGTTGCGATTTTACGATTCTGTTGGAATCAAATATATGATAATACACTTCAATTTAAAGTACCTATTATTGACGTCAAAATGTTCGAAGCAAATTTAATTAAAAAATACGAACGCAATTATAAAAGTTATTGCACAATATTAGAGATTCCGTATTATAAAACTGAAGAAGCTAAATTATTATTTTCAATGCAAAAGTGCGCTTGATTGAAGAAAAGGGAAAAAACAAAAGTCCTTCCAGCAATTGATTTCCCGTTCGCCCGTGGCGCGCTTTACTTCGTTCTCATTTCTCAAGGAACTCTCGGACTGCCGATGATTTTCCTTTCTGCATTAAACGCGAAATAAAAGTAACAGGTAGAAGAGAGCCTCGCCCCGGCAACTGGTGCATTCGTTCCCCCTTCCGTATATATAAACCCCCGGCCTTGCCTTTAACGCCCGGCGCGAATATACTTTTCTCCGAGTAGTAGTCACTTTTCCGCATAAAAACGCCTCCGAGAGAGAGAGAGATCCTCGATCGCGGCGAACGGAAAAATTTTTATGATTCCTCGTGGGAATTTACGCCCCGCCGGCGGAAGGCTGTGCGGCATCGACTTCTTTCTCCTTCTCTCTCCTCCTCTCTCTCTCTCTCTCTCTCCCTCTCGACGAGATAAAAACGGGATTATCGCGCCGCGAGGCCGCCAGGTATATAACCCCGGGCGCGTCTTACAAGCCTGAATCACGCTGTCGTAAGGAAGGAAGTACATTTGGGCTACGTGAGGGTGGGGAGGGGGAGGGGGGACGCCCCGTTGGTCCCGTGTATACGCGACTAATATAGATTTAGTGACCGTTACACGCGAGCCGGAAAACCTGTAACACTACGGTAATCTTGCTTAACGGCCCAGGAATATAGCCAAGCATTGAGATATATTATTATCGCTTCATCATCGGTGCTCTTCTTATTAAATTTCCCGAGTATTTTGGAACGTTGACTTTAAAAGCCGATTTGTCTGTAGAAATTTTAAATTTTTTTTATCAAGATTAAACTTTGAATTTTTCGTTTCTTCGATCAATAATGGTAAAAGTGAATTGCGGCGCTTTTTAGAAATACGCGTAGCTGGTTTTTCCGAGAACGTAGTATTAAAAGATTTTATTGTTTCGAATTCACAACTCAATCAGATCAAAAACGCGTACATAAAAAAACCGCCCCCGGTATACAATCTTCCCTGGCCCGTCGAATCAGTCTCGCTGAATGTGCATTTCATTTATTACGACAGAAAAAAAAAAAAAAAAATGAAATGCAATAAAATTCCGTAATTCGGCGAAGAGCCCCGTTTATCGCCGCGGCGACCGAAATTTTTCGTTAAAGAAAGCGACGAGCGATTCCGCGCGTCTCCGCGGAGAAAAAAAAATTGAAATAAAATCTTCCGTCACGGCCGTAAATTCGCTCGGCGAACTTTTCGCCGCGGCGCGACTTTCGCTCCCCGTAAAGTCGGCTACCCTCTCCCTTCGGTTATAAAAGTTCGCCGTCGTTATATTTTAATTCGTTGCGAAATCAATTTTGCGGCCGAGCTAATATTTGAGCAACGACTGTATATTTACGGGGATCGATGCGGTCTCGAGGATTGCCGCGCTCGGTTTCGTATAATGGGAGAGGGGGAAGGGAGGAGGGGGGGAGGGGAGAGCTTAAGAGGCGAAAAGCAAAGTGCTGCGCCGCTGCTTAGCAGTGCGGGCAAATGTATTCCTATTTATCTAGCGCTCTTCATCTAGCGATTGTTGCTCGTTCTCCTCTATCTGGGTCTGAGTTGCGCTGGGCGCACTCAGTTTTGCTGACTATCGCCGAAAGGAAAGGCTAAATTTGCTCGACGACTTCGCAAACATGCTCAGTCTCTTATCCTTGCTAGGTTTCCCTGACTTTTTCCGCGGCTTTTTTAGTCTTGTTTATGCGGATTTGTCTTGACGAAGTTGCTAAGTTATGGAAGACTGTTATAATCAGAATGATCTTTTTTTTTTAAGTCCTTTTGTTGTTTGATAAAACAACAGGAGAGATTAGTGTTTATTGAAATGACAAATTTGTGTTGCTTAATTTGTCGCGGATTATGAAAAGTACATTTTGATTCGTTTATTTGTATTTTCACCGACGTTTACGGCAATCAATGAAAGAGCTGTTAAATCAAAAGACTCAAATATTGAAAAACATGCATGATTGTTAAAATGCAGGACTACGTTTCTCAATTTATTTAATTAATTCGCGCAAACGGAACAATTTTCAATTACTGCGATATTTTCCAGGAATAAATCCCAGTATGATCCTTAGATAACTAAATTCCTTCCGAAATCAAAGCTCGTTTGAGTAATCAAGACGGATCGGAGTGCACGTCCATTTTAATCAATCACGACGAAAGTGACTCCTGACAAGTAAACGCTCGACGGCTTGACCGAAGGGTGATTTTCGTCGAGGTTAGTCAGAGAGCGAAAACTTATACGCCCGGAATACTTGATGCGCGCCGGGACACCAAGTATAATGGAGAGCCTCTGCCTTGATTTTTCGCTTCTAGGGATAAAACCGATCCGTATCTCCGCCGAGAAACCGAGAGGATGGTCTTTCACCCCCTTTCTCGCGATCCTATTGCGAGATATAAATATAAATGCACCTATTTTCCTAGCGAGCTGTAAAGATATAAATAAGAAAAAAATCGGATGGATTTATTCACTGGGGTTGCGTGCTCGTTTTTTCGAGGAAGTGACATTTCGGAAAAATATTAAACTTTTCGGAGCGAGTGCGCGCCGACATTATTCATTTTTACGTTCGCGGGACATTTTCGGTGTTTACACGAGGTCGGGAAAAAATTTACATGGCTTCGGGAATGGAATAGAGAATTTTTCGAAAATTTCGGGAAAAAGTGATTCGACGTCTAAATCACTCACCAAAGCGTCGAAGCTAAATGGAAGAGGGCCGTTGACGCCCGGAAAAAAAGCTGGGAATTCAATTCATCTCGGAATGCATAATAGAGGATGCAATACGGGGCTTTGCAGTCCTTATTCCGACACCTAAAGCATTTTCTCCTCTCTCTCTCTCTCGCGGGTCCTGCCAACTGCATTTCTTTCCGCGGCGAGGAGAATACTCGCGGGACACGCGGAGCAAACTCTCTTACATGCAAAGCCGTATTTTCCAACGATTTGTCTGGATACTGATGTGTACCTTTAAACGTCGCGGATCCGTTTCTCACTGTTTATTTTCCCGCGCAAATCGAAATGCATTTCCAAATGCAAATCCCATTTTTACTCGGTCGATGAGGGAGACGGAATGTAAGACGGGCGTTCTCGGTAATGCGCCTCGAATCGCAGTCGAGGTTTTAACGGTTAAGGCGCGCGCGCGCGCCCTGAAATATATCGCCCCGCTTGTTAATTTTGAATAATTTTTTGGAGGACTTTATTAATGGAGCACTTATCGCTTTATGTAACGATTTGTCTGGCCTAGTATCACGCATAAATCTCGGCGAATGAAACGGAAATAATTCAGTGAAGGGCTTCGGCTTAGCGAGGCGAAACATTTTTCTTCGGGTGCTTGGGCAGACTGCCTGGAGAATGAAAAGTTTTAAGTAACGTTCTAGCATTGTGCAAAAAGGACATTTCCTACCCCCATTTAGACTTTTTTAAGATGAGCCTCGAATTATTAAAAGCACTTTCTTATTTAAGCGGAGGTATTCTCGAGGCTTCCTTTTCCCTTTAGAATTCCCCTTTCTCGCTTGACACTCTGAAAGAGCAATGGGAATGTGCGATGTTTGAAATTTACTTTGTCTACGTTGAATGGCTTTGAATGACTGAGGAACGGAAGAATTATTGATGGAAGTGTTCGGCTTGTTGAAGTTACTTTTTTCCGATCGTTTTAAAGTGAAAGTTTCAGCGAATTAAATTTCAAAACTTGTACAAAAGTAATGGTTTAAATCGTTTATTCTGTTTCTCTTTTAGTGGTGTAAAACGAATTAAATAAATAAAAAGAATAACGAGTTTAATGATTTGGATTTGTCTGACCAAGTTAAACTGCTGAGGATAGTTTCACCTCTTGTTTTTCTCGAGACACGTTCTTGCATTTAGCTGGCTTGATAAGCGTAAGTAGAAGGAGGAAAAAATTCGTCCAGAAAACTTCAGAAGCTATTCAAGAAGTTGTTGTTGCAGAGTTAAAAAAAAGTCCTTAAATACCCTTTTCTCCCTTGCTTAAAAAGGCATTTTCCTTTAATCTCAAATCTTTAAAATTGTCTTTTAAAGGCTCTGAAAAAGGCAATAATTTTCAAACTCTCAGACGTAACCCCGGCTGACTTATAAAGTATATAGAACGAAACGATTGTTACATTTTTAACCCCGAGTGCAATAATTGCATCATGACGTAACATATCGATTCGCTCCTTTTAAGAGAGCAATCGGAATAATTCGGCAGTAGAAGTAAAAGAAAAAAAAATATATAAAAAGAAATGTGTTTATCCTTGACAAGATCCAGGCAGCGAAATTAGTCTTTAGCAGAGGGACACAATTGAATACAAGTTCCAACTTATATACAGAGAGACGGCTATTTTGGTCTCGGAAATGCTCGAAAGCTACTGGTCGGATTTGAGGTCTGCGAGGATGACCCACGAGGCGCCGTACAGTCGAACAAACGCCTCTCTCTCTCTCTCTCTCTCGAGCTCCTTTTCCTTCTCCTCCGTCTCCCTGTCCGCCCAGCCCTCGTTGTTCTATCATCCTGCTTGTTTCCATCTTTTCTGCGCTCCTTTTTTCTTTACAACTTCTCTGCGGGAGGAAGCCTCGCGAGCCGAGAGCGAGTCTTTTTCGTTCCCCCAAAGCTCCGTTCTATAACTCTCGTGCAACCACTCGTTATATTTGCTCCGTCGTTCCTGTTATTCACTCGGTTTCAGAGAATGAAATTCGAAAAGTAATCTGAAGCGCGTATTTTTCGTTTATTGGGAAAATCATTGGTAAAGCAGGCGCAGCTTTTAATTGGATTAGTGCTGAGAGGATACGCTGCGTTTTAAATATAATTTCAATGGTTAGAGTGTCCCGCGAATTATTGTTGAAAGTGTATTGACGATTCCATTGCTGAATAAAGTGGATTTTGGATTTTACTTTAATTTTGTATAACTTTAATTACAGCGAGCCATGGAAATTCCAGACACGAACCTTAAAGGGAAAGTGTGCTTTCAATTAGAGATAAAAGGGAATGCATAAATGGGAATTCTTGGGCTTTATAAAACGTCTATTAAATTTGAAACTTATCTACTAATTTCTGTCCAGAAGCTACATAATTTCTGCTTTGACCAACTTAAAGTATAAAAAAAGTAAAGTCTATTATAAAAAGCCACAATACATATTTATCTCGACTTATATATTAGACCTTCAGTTTAAAAAATGTGACATTTAAAACATTATTTTAAGACTTTTAATTCCTCTTCTCTGAGCATTGAAGTAAAAAACTCATTTTAAACTTTGATTACCTATTCTTTGTAAAAAAGAGGTATTTAAAAAACTGAATTAAAGAATAAAGGGCAAGTCTAAGTTCACGATTACTCTAACGTTTTTCTCGCTTAATAAGTGTCATTAAAATCTTTAAAAACGAAGTAGAAGAAAGTGATTTAGAACTTTTTAGATCATCAAGTTTAGTGAAAAGAAAGTTCTTAAAGTCTTACAAGATTTAAGGTTCATCTTTAAAATTTAATTTAGGTTTAAATTAAATTAAATTTTTCGATTACACGCGCGATTATTGTCCCGAACAAACGTCATGAATCATTCGACATTACAGAACAATTTACGGGCACTTAATATAAAATTCGCGGGGCTGTATATTTTCTATATACAGCTTAATTCTGTTTGCGGGCAAATGTAAATGAAGACACGCGAATCTCATTGTTTGTCGTGTATGTGACTGTGCGATTAATTATGGATATTTATGTGCATGTGTCCATGTTTATACATCCGCAGATATCCGTGTACCCGCTTAGGTGTATATATATGCATGCGCCTGGTAAACCGCGTGGCTTTGCTGTTTCTTATGTGCATATGTCGAGGGGAAACGTTGGCGTTCGCTGCTTTTGTTAAGTTTTATGCACATATTTAGAGGAGCGGACGCGGCTCGTTTGAATACTCCTTTTGTTTTTTTCGAAACGTCTTCCGCATGCACTCCGGTTATTCGGGGAAACGGAAAGTCTTGCTAATTAATTAATTACGGGCGGTTAACGCGAGGCGCGAAATGAAAAATATCTCGCGCATGGAGAGATAAGGGAGAGAAAAGTAATGGGCCGATGGAGGGAAAGTTTGAAAATAATAGAAAGCGCTCGAGGATAGAGGGAAAAAAGTAGGCGTGGAAAAGTGGCGGAAGTGAAGATAAAAAAGACGAGTCCGAAGGGATGGAGCGGTGAAGAAAGTGGAGAGGAGAACGAGGGGACAAAGAAGTGGATACGCGCGAGAAAAACTAGTGGAAAGTAAAACCGGGGAAAGAAAAGGGGCAGAAGAGCGAGAGAGAGAGAGAGAGAGAGAGAGAGAGACGGATAGAAGGGGAGGGCAAAAGTGGGAGAGGGAGAGAGCAACAGTCGGCTCTCTAAGTGGAAAGACAGAGAAAAGGAAAAGTTTCTTGGATACCGGAACGACCGAACTTCCGGGACGCCAGAATTCCGCGTGTTCGCTTCCCTTTCTCGGTCGTCATTCCTCAAGGAGATAAAGGGGGGCGGACAAAAAATACTGAAATAAAAAAAAAAGGAGCCATCCAAGAGGCGCATTTCGGGGGCCAGATAAAACTATGGTAAAGAAGTGGCAAATTTCGATGGAAGGAAGGAAAAACAGCAGAAGCGGGAGCCGAAAACGCTTGATTCCGACGTGAATTGCCGGCACTGTCTCTCACACACTTTTCTACAAAGTAACTTTCCGTAAAACAAAGCTTACGGAATTCTAAAGGCGAAAACTTTCATTCGGCTTCGACGAACGCGTATCAATACATTCGACGATCCATAAAAATGTAAATGAAAAACGTTAAAAAAATAACCGGAATATTGTTTATCAGAGTGTAAACAATATACCAGCATCGGAATATAAATTTCGACAAAGCGGTCGATTTTATTCCTCAAAAGCGTACAGTTCCGGGTCATTAAAACCGCGGAAAAAAATTTCACGACGCTTCGCTCATCGGCGGCGTTCTTTCCCCGCGAATTACACCCGCATATACATAAATTATCCGCGGGCCTTTTTCTCCCCCCGGGGGGGTGGAGAAAGCTGCGTTCGGCAACCTCAAAATGGCTTAATGGCATCCTTCGTCCCTTCCGCTCTGGGGCTTTGCGCGCACGCGAGATGGAGATTTAGTGCGCACGATTGAGCCATGAACGGGCTTCCGGTATTTTCGCTATTCCCTCTGATTCTCCCGTTCCCGCGTCGAGCTGCGCGCTCCTTTTTTTTTTTTGCCGGGGCGAAGGAAATGTCACTATTTGTCGAAATTAATTAAACTCGAGCCCCCACCCCCTTCGGCTTTTCTTTACTTGCCGTCCGGAATGCCACTTTGGAGCCTCCCCCGATCGACGGTGGATATTTTAGTAGGTCGCTTCTCTCTCTCTCTCTCTCTCTCTCTCGTTCGGGGATCGTTTCGGCGCGTTCCTTTATACGACTATATCAGCTGGAGCGGAATCGTTTATTTTCGGGAGATGTCGATAATGTCCTTTGGCTCGGCCCGCGGGAATCGGATTTTAATTACTGATTTAAAGGGCCTTTGTGGAATTATTGATGTCGAGGGTCTCGAAAATGTGCTTTATTAAGAATGGAGGACGAAAAAAAGTCGATCTGCTTCTGGCGTGAGACTCGATTCATTTATTGAATTATCCTGAATCAGGCTAAATTTTTCCACTTTATTTGGGAGTTAAAATGAGAAATCAAATTGTGGAAATGAATTGTTGAACGACAGCTTGGTCGTAAACAAATTTTTTATTTGTTACTATTTTTGCCGGGAGGATGAAACAATCAATTTTTTTTCGACTAAAGATTCTTCTTTTTTTGCAATAAAGTTTTTTTACTATGGCTTTGAATGAATTTTTTAATTGGAAAACATTTGATGCCCGGCTATGAATCTTTCCCGGATGACTTTTTTTAAAGCAGTTCGTTTGATTTAATCCTTATAGGATTTATTGGAGCTTTTAAGCTCTTTCAAAGATACTAATTTACCGATCGATCAATTCCTCAATAATACTACGAAATCACCATTAGCGACCTTTCAACGAGCGAATTGACTTCCGAATCTCTGATCTCCCCGCCCCCAAAAGCCGACGAAGAACAATTTAATGCCAGCATCAGCTCGAGTTTCGATTTTTCGTAAATCTGGCGTATTACGCGAATCCTCCAAGTCATCCAACGGAAGCGGAAAATTAACGCTGATTGCCCGAAAGTTTGATGCGTCAACACGAGTAAGCGCTTAAGCGACAGCGCAAAACAATTGCACGCTTTGGGGGCGGGTGGGAGGGGAAAGGAAAAAAGTCCAATAACTGCAGTCGAATTGTTAAACTCCGAGTTAGTCTAAACTTTCTTGCGTTGAATTCAAAGCTGCACCGGCGGTTCGTTGAACTTTCTACGACTACGTAACTGTGCCAATCTTTCTGCGTGGCGCGCGGAAGACTGAAAGGAACGGAATATACAGTTTTATTAGATGGGGAAATAAGTTGCCTCCTGGAATTTTCAATTTTTTAAAATTGTGAAAACGCTTGTGCATTTTGTGTTTTTAAAAAATATTGCGAAGGGAATATAGCCAATGTTGTACCGGCGTTTATTTCCTTATAAACTATTTTTTTATTTTGCCTTTGGCAGTACACATTTTGCCGTCGGCGATCGTATCAAAAAATTGCACATCGTAAATTTTTGTTTTTAAAATTATTACAAAAGAGTATTATTTTTATGTCAAATTGATACAGTGCTCCTTCCATTAATCGGATAAAAATTTATTTATTATCTTATTAATTGTGATAACGATACTTTATATATATAGTATATTGGTTTTATTTCAATTAGCTCCGGGGCCATAGAAAATTAATAAATAGCTGTTTTAATTAAAAATTTTTAATTGATTTCGAAATTAACGCAAAATGAATTTCGAGTATAAGCCCGCGTCCTTTTTGAAATATTTCTCCGAAACTTGATTCACCTATAATCGAACTCGAGTCCGGTCACCGATTACGTCTCCTGCAAGTGGACGAAACAGCTGATTTTCAATTTATCCGTCAGAGTCCCATCCGTCGTCCAACTGCGCCACCCTGATTGGGTTCCTTGCTTTTAATTGCGCGTTTGCCCTCGGCTTAATTCGAAATATTCCGCCGACGTATTGATTGAAATTAGAGGAGGACTTTGAGAATCGAGAGCTGCAAGTAGATGTCGAGTTATGGCGGATAGAATATCGCGGGGCGCTCGCCTGTAAAGTTCGTCGCTGCGCGTAGGAGCTCGTCGGGGAAATGGAATGTGTGTACACGGGGCTGCGCGCAGACGCGCGCGCCAAGAAAAGGTCGGAGAGAGAGAGAGAGAGAGAGCGAGATAGCGCGTGGATCCAGCCATGGGGAACATATGCCGGGGGATAACCATAAACGCTTTCCGGCATCCCAAATATCTCGCGTCGCTCTCGTTCCGCTGGATTAGTATATCGGCCGCGATACTGCCTCCATTTCGTCTCGACGACTTTCCGAGAGAGAGAGAGAGAGGGAGGGAGAGAGCACCGGGGAGATACGAAGGAAAGAGAGGGATGTGAGCTGGTGTAGTGCTCTGCTCTGACTAATAAAGACCTGGAGTATTACGCTTGACGGGGCTGAATCTCCGGCTGATAAGGTCCGTTGAGGTTGTTAATTGATTCAGCTCGGATAAGGCCGCCTTTATACTTTTTTTCAACGATTTCCGGGACTCGATTCAGCTGAAAATTTTTTTGCAATTTACACAGAATTTCGCGATAAGTCTTTTAAATACGACCTGTTGGAAGTTTTTAGAAGCTCTTACTTCTCAAAGCGGAGCTTCTCCAGATAAGGAACTTAAACGTTTTCTCTAGTACCTTACTTATATATATAGAACAGAGAGAGTCCCAAGGGACCTCGTTCCAGAGCGACGATACAAAAAAATGTTAATATTACGTCGCGCAGCAACAAAACCTGACATAAATCACGCTTTATTAAAGCTCTGAAAAGTTTTCAAAACACACACACACACACACAGACACTCTGCAGCGATTTCGATAAAGCGATATCAAGTACATCGGTCGGAGAATAAAATACGCGGCAGCCGGCCGCGCTTGTCAAAGATATTTCCAATAAAACCGGCGACGTGTAAGCCCATTATCAAGCCTATCTATATATATATATATATAGTACAGTATTACAGTAATGAAAATATCTGACATACCAATTTTGATGACGGGAGGAAGCGCGTGAACGCCGCTGGTCAGCTGGAGCAGATGAAGGGAGAGTACGAAGGCCAGAAGAAAGCCCGTTTCCCCCCTCATAGCTCATCTCGAAAGCCAAAGCCGTAAGCCCCTTTCTTCCTTTCCCTCCTCCTCAGTCGTGCGACCTCGAGCCCCCGACGGCGGAGCCTTCGCTGCTGCTGCCGCTGCCGCCGCTGCCGCCGCCTCCTGCTACTTCCATGTATTAGCGATTTGCGCTACATCAATCTGCAAGCCGAGGCGTTTTTAAAAGCGTATTAGGTAAATGCCTCGATGTGCACTCTCGCTTATGGTCTCGCCCCACTGATTTATATGCCGGCCACGCGCTAAGGGAGGGGTACGTTTCTTGCGAGTATTAGTGGACGCCGCGAATGCTCTTATCTCAGCGAGCCATGAATAATGAGGTACTTTAATGCGTATGCCTTGATTTAGACGGTGATAACGATTTTGCGAGTGTCTTTTTGCCGGGATTTCGGGGGCGACTTCGAGCGGAGAAAGATGTCGGCGAGTGGCGGAAATTGCTCTATTAGAAGAAACCTTTCTCCGCTGGAATTTTCGTGCAAAATGTGCGTCCTATAAAATTAAGCTGCGCAATTAAAACGCTTTTTTTCTTTAATCCTTTTATGCAGCCCGAAAATTTTGTGGAAAATGAAATGTTAAAGGATCCCCCTCGTTACTTATGCACCATAACTTTTTTAATTTTTCCGAGTTCCCAGAGCAGTTATATATACTTTTGAATAAAATTACTCGAATCGAGGAGTATAAAAATCTGCTTATACCCATCCTTTGACACTCTCCTCCATTATTCCGTTAAATTCAAGCCTTATAGTAATGAAATACTTGTTAATGTTTGCGTAAAATTTTTGTAAATTGCATATCGCTTTCATCAGCGATGCATATTCGAAAAGCGTTACGAGCCGCATTTCGCTTCGCGCCACTCGCTCTCTCTCTCTCTCTCTCTCTCTCTCTCTCGGCGGCACCAATAAAACAATTCGCGCGCAATTTTCGCCAGTGGCGGAGTGAAAGGCCAATTTATGAAAATACGAGTCGAATCTGTCGCGGCGGAGGTCCTCTCCCCGAAAATTTTATTTCGAAATACATATAACTCTCGCAGGTATTTACGCCTAATGCACGGAGCGGCGCGACCGCGGCGGCGGCGGCGGCGACGCGGCGCTCTCGCGATCGATGATCGTTTAGTCATATTTAGCGAAGCGGCTGCGCGCGCTCTGCGAGTCCGCCCGGCCGTTATTTTAGAATAAACGCGGCCACTTCAATTTCCAGAACAACGCCCCGCCGAACCTATGTCTAATGCAATTCCTTTCGCGAGCGAATCGACCAAACAGCTATTGCCCCCCCCCCCTTAAAAAAAAGAGAGAGACAAAGAGAGGCGAAAAATCGAATTCGAACGGAATAGGCTTTAGCGAGATTTTCTCTATTCCCGGGCGTCCCTCGGGGGACAGAGGGACGCGCATTTCTGCGTAACGGATGCTCTGCCTTCGTCGGCCCCATTTAAAAGGGAGTCCGCGCGCCGTGGGGGGAGAAAAGCTCTCTCTTCCGATTCGAAAGCGAGAAAGAGAGTTAACATTCAAATTACATTTGCCCAGGCGCTAATTAAAAGTCCTCGCAAGAGGCCATTCCCCCCCCCCCCCCTCCCCAGTCCTCGAAGGAACTAAATGAGAGAGGATTGATAAATGGACAAAGTCGCGAAAAGGAAACTTTCGATAAATCCGCGCGAT
Organism: Ormyrus pomaceus; assembly: GCA_900474385.1. Lineage (NCBI taxonomy): Eukaryota > Metazoa > Arthropoda > Insecta > Hymenoptera > Ormyridae > Ormyrus > Ormyrus pomaceus. Next base: position 56,124 of record UCOM01000401.1, read on the forward strand.
ATCCGCTGATAAACGCTAAATTAATTAGCGCCCCCGGACAAGCGGCGGCGCGGAATTACATTGACCGATCGGCGCGCGCGAAAATTATTACACTGACCTCATTGCGCGCGCGACGCATCGATAAGCTGCCGCCGGGAGCCGAAAATTTCGCCGGTGAAAATGGGAAGAGGTGCACGGAGTGTACTTAGAGCCGCGTAAAATGTAAGCTTCTTTCAGGCGCGGAGGCCGAGAGCGCGGCGTTCGCGGGGGGATGAAAGGGCCGCAGAGGGGCTCTCTCCCGCGGACACGAAAGGAGAGCAGAGTCGTCGACCCGAGAGAGCGTTTCAGTTATGGACGAGCTCAATTAACCGGCGACTCCGCGGAGCTTTTCAATCCGAACGGGGGCCTCGTCGTCGCTTCTCGGACGCGAAAAATTTCTCCCCGGCCGGTTTTTTTCTTTTTCCTTTGGCTATCCGGGAGCTAATTTCGCGGCCGCGCAGAACCTCGTTAACGCGGAATTCTTTCGATGATGCCGCCGCCGCTCGGAGCACAAATCGCCGGGCTTTTATTTCACGATAATTCGCGAGCTCGCAGAAATGCCTTAATCATGAGCTTCCCGCCCAGTTCTGCTTTATCTTCGTAATTCGCCATTAGTCGGCGAAATTTTTCATTTTTCTTCATCAGAGGGAGAGAGAGAGAGAGCGCCGCGCTGCCGCGGGGAGGTAATTTGTTTAGTGCACCGCCTCACCCCCGGAAGAGATCTTTTGAGAGATTGCAACTTTTTTGCGATAGCTCAAGATTTAAGCCGCGGTGCTCGGCACTCTTTTTTTTTTTTTTTTTTTTATATTCCATAGGTCGGCAAAGGGAGAACGACTGGTTGTATCGCTGTAAACAGTTCTATATCTATACAAGTTATTTACGAGAGTAATAAATGCGGATTTTTATGGTTATTGGTCTGTTTTCTGGGCACAATTCATTACAATTCATTCGCAGGGCTTTTTACCTAACAATTTAAGGCCTTTTATATTATACAAAATAAAAAAGATAAACGCGTCGGGTCAGGGGTCTTCCTTTTCGAATCGCACATAAAGCGGAAGAAAATTTATTCCATTAAATCGCCGTTAAAATGATTCAGAGAGTGCGAGGAGGTACATACAAGCGTATCTGGAAGTGGTGCAAAGCGCGACTGCGAGGACACTTACTCTTATTGTTATTTTCAAAAGCGTTTTTGGAGAGTTTTCAATGGCTGAAAAGTGGCTCAATGTTTTTCGAATTATGGGCCGAGGAAAACTTTTCGCATAACGGAAAGTACCTCCCTCTCGAATTCTTTCGCCGCCCGCCTTTTCTCTATCCGTTCGACTGTTTTTCCAAAGGGTTTCCGCGTTATTGTTTAATAACTTTCTCCCCCTTTAGATCCAATCTAAACTGCTCGCGCATTCCCGGGATCTTTTATCGGCAACTCTCCGGAAAATCCGCGGAGGCTCGTGCACACATCCGAGAGAGAGAGCGATCGTAATCGATTTTTAATGCACTCGCTCATAAAGCGCGAGAGACGCGGGGATATATACGGAGAGAGCCAAATGAAATAGAGAAGGAGCGTCCTCGCGGAGTATCGATTTCCTCGTCGGGCTCTTTTTTTGCGCCACGCTCGCGACTCTCTGTGTTTCCTCATCCGAGGGGATCATAGGGGCATTTTTCTCATTGTCTCCCGAGCGCGACCCTCTCGTGATTTATAAGCCCCCTCCCGCGGCATCTTCGCGCGATCGCCGCGTCCTTTTATTCCCTCCCCGGCCGGAGGCTCGAACCTCTTCCTACCCAGACGGCGCGCCGCTTTTTTTTCTCCTTCTCTTTTAACCCCCCCAGCTCCTCCTGCACATCTCCATCCGAGCCGCTTCTTGAGCGGAGCTTTCTATCGCTGCTTTCGATTTAAATGCTGATTCGCGCGGATCTTTCGAGTTTAGCGCGCATAAATTCTCGTCGCGCCGCGGGACGCGCGGCAGCGAGGGAGAGAGAGAGAGAGAGGGGGGAGGGGGGGAAGGCTCTTGTACGCGAGGGAGAACACGCTCGTTAATTAAAGTTCAAGTCGCCGTCGGTGCATTTGCATGCGAGCAAGCTTGAATTGTTGTTTATGCTTTACGAGCTTCCACTTTACGGGTCGGCCGTTCGCAAATTTTGTAATGCGCGACGGGCCGCTCGTTAAAAGTAACGGTAATCTGGATTATGCTGATTTCGGATCCTCTTTTCTTTTGGAGACTCGAAAAATCGCTCGCCGTATCTCTCCCCCCGGGCGGATATGCCGCTGGACGAGTCTCCGGGCAACTATACTGCTGGTATAAATATTTACGGGATTACCTGAAAAATACTTGTTCAAGAATTAAGCCAGACTTTCTCGCTGTAACTTTAAATTCCAGCTGATAAATATTCAAGCGTTTTCCAAACAATCGCGACTACTTGTGCGGGGTCCCAGTCGGGGGGGAGGCGAAAAATTGACAAACTCTCGCCAGGCCGATATTCGTCGGTTATCCCAGCAGAATCTAAAAACAAAGCACAAAGACGCGAGAGTGCAAGCCGTAAACAAACACGGGGGGTAGGCGGCCGGTGGGCTCGATAACGGCTGGGAAACCAGTGAATCAAGTACATAAACAAAGAGTGCATCCATAAAAAGGCTGGCATAAAAGCCGCCGTTACCCTCGATACTCACGGGGCCCTGCGGCGTTGGCCAATCCACCGGTCTCCTCGTGTCGATCCGATCGATATCCGCTCTCGCTGCCCTCGGCTCCCCGATCGTTCCGCTCCTCCGCAGATACAGAGAGAGAGAGAGATAGTGAGAGATCCTCGGCTCCTTCAGGGCCTCGGCGGCGATGTGCGCGTTCGTATTTCCCGGCTCGACATAACCTCAAAGGGAGGGGGGGAGAGAGAGGCGCAGGCGGGCTGTCCGCGTCGACGTCGGCACAGACCTTACGTGGCAGCGGCCAGCGTGCAACTACTGGCTTTGGCGAGCCCGCGGCTCGGGGGTGGCGCGCCAAGCGCCGCCCGGAAAGAGCGGCCGCACGTGCTCGCCGGCCGAGCGCACGCGCGACACGTGCTCTCCCGCGAAGCCGGCCCGAGAGCGAGGCTGGGATGTGCCGAGGGGCTGAATTCCCTCTCTCGATGATTGCGGGGCCCTTGGCGCGGCTGCTGGACGCGGGGTGAACGTTGGACTTTGCGGGAGGAGTGACGTAAATCGGAGATGGAACTAAAATTGTCGGTATTGGTATATAGGTGGGCCAAGTATTTTTGGAGTTCGCTGCATTATGAATGATATTGATTGGGTTAAATTTCGGCCGAAGCGCAATTAGCCTCGGTTGTGATGGATATTCAAGCAGAATTAGGTGAATCATTCAGATTACTGTAATTTAATTATTATTCGTTTGCCGTGGAGTTTAAAGGTCACACAGAAATTATGTAACAACTACATTTTTAATTACAAAACAAAAATATTATATTATTTATAATATAATCCTTTTTAGTAAGGATAATTTTTGCAAACACTAATATATTCGAGTACGTTGAAGCCCGTTTATTATTAAGTTAGATCCACCTGAATTAAAAAACCATTGAATATTTATGAGCATTACAATCTGCATTATAATGAAATGGGATTTTAAATTTAATTCTTTCAGCTTGTTTTATCAACAAAATTAAATTAAATCTTCCTATTATACTTCATACTTTGCTTAATTTATTTATCATATACGCGCAGAATATGTTTTCGATAAATACAACGCCCCTCTAATAATTCTTCGAAAACGGAAAACTGGAAAAACATCGAAAGCAGCCGCACATCCCCGCGGCAAAAGGCAAACAGAAAAGCGCGGACTCCAAAATAGCTAATGGAATGTAAACCTTCACCCTAAATCAGCGTTCATTTTTATTAACCCGGCGCGCGGCGGTGACAAAAACAGCGGCGGCGCGCGCCTCCTCCCCGCGCGGGGAGCGCGAAAAAAATTCGGGGGGCCATAACTAAAGTCCGCGGCCGCGGGAAGGGGGTCGCTTGTCAGCCCGGGTGCATGTTTTGATTCGTCGCCGGCCGCGAAGCTTCGCGCCCGGCGGCATATTAACATTTGACGCGGGGCGGGACACGGCGCGGTGTGTCCCGCGATACGCGTCCAGTCGCATTCATCCGAGTCATCGCGTATTTAATAATGCGCGCCATAAAACAAAACGGACGACACGCGTACCTGGCAGCGAGGGGAGTTATTTCGCCGCGGGCGGACAGCTGGACGAGTCGCGCGCGCTGACGTTCGTTTTCATGGAAGGACACGCGGAGGAGGAGGCGAAGGAGCCGCTCCTCCCCCCGATTTCAATATAAGCCGCCTAAAAAAGAAACGAGGTTAAGGCGCGCGAGTCGAGTTTTAAAGTCGAAGAGCGGATGGGGGAGTGTAGTCGTGCGGCGGATCGAGTGGCCCGAGGAGGAGAAATTTAAAGTTTTAGTTGGGAGCGAGGCTGCCGCCGCCGCCGACGACGACGGCGTTCCTTCGCTTTATTAAATTGAAATTTCGCGACACGGCTCTCGTCGCGCGGTGTCTCTTTCTTTGCACCCTCGATGCTCCATCTCGCTCTCGTTACGGCGGCTGATGATGTTTCGGAAAGTTCGGCATGTTTTATGGCTTGCTGGCGGAAGCGAAGCCAGCTTTCGAGGGCGCTACTCCTTTTTCACGGCGCTCTCGGCCGAGTCGCGCTCCGTCGTTTCTGGAACGTCTTTATGCGCCCGTTTTCCGCGAACGAGTATATTTTTCTCGGCTGGGAACGGGCTAAATAAAGTTCTTCGCTTTAGATTGGTAATTTAATTAATTGCCTGTCACAACTCGTTAGAGTCCAGTTGTTGATTATCGAACTTATATTCCACGAAATATTCAGATTTATTCGATGTGGAGCAAGGAGTAAAAATAATCCGACGCGTTCTAAAAAGGTAAAAAAGTAAAGCATTCGATTTTATCGTCAAGTAAGATTTGCATTGTCTATACGGAGGTATGAAAAATATTACTTATGAAAGATATCGTAATGGCTTACCTGTCGATAAAATTCAAGCACAGAGGCAAATCTACCTCTGAAATCGAGGTTTAAAATCTGTTGCTATATCTCGGTAATAAATGACACCTACGAGCTCTGGAATACCAAGCGTTTTAACAGCTCTTGCTTTTTGCGGAATTTCTAGTACATTTATAAGACACAGCTTTTGTCCGCCTTTTACCATTTCAAACCTACTTTAGTCTTTTTTTTTTATTCTCAAAATATTTCCTCTTTCGTTGTATGCCGAGAACAAAGACCCCGAAGAATTCTTTTCTTTTATATTTCGTTATTGCAAGAGGAATGTTAAATCCGCCTTGTCCGCAAGTAACTATATATTCGGAGCCGTTATTTCGCTGCGTGGCCGTATTTAAAAGGCGTCATAAATGCGGCGTGCAGTTCTTTAAACCGGGCGTTATTCTCATGCGGCTACAAAACTTTTGACATACTTCACGAAGACGAGCGCGCGATTTCACGAGCGCTGACGAAGTTATGGTAGCATATAATACAGCTGTTACGCAGCTTTTCAAAGAAGAACGGACTAAAGCACTTCGTGAGTGGTTTTAAAGTACGTACATGGATGTAGGAGACCGAGAAACGATACTTCGGGGAAGACTAATCAATACCTTTCCGAAATAAATGGAGAAATATATTTCAGCTCGTTTACTCGTTAGTATTTCCAAACCTCCGATGGACCAACTTTCGTGCATGAACTATTCATTTCGGTCGATCAAACGAACTTAAAATATCGCCACGATCCTTCGTAAGTTCAAACTAATCTGCCGTTAACGTCGCGTTTCGCGTAAATTAATTATTTAAGTGGTAATAAGGGGAGTTACGCAAGCCCGCGGGTAAAAAGTATTAACTCGCAGCTTTTCATCGGAGTTATGTTTGCGAGGCGAGCTAAGTAGCCAATTATCCCCGAGCGTTTTTTGTACATTCTCCAGAAACCGCAAGGTTTTCTCGGGGAATTAACGATGTTAGACACGCTTGTAATGCCATTAGATAAGGTGAAATAGCGCAAGAGGCGAGAGCGAGCCGCGGGAGAGAGAGAAAGAGAGTTGACTTTTACTTTAGTCGAGAAGCGAACCAGTGCAGTTTTGCAGCAGCGGCGGCGCGCCGGGCGAAAAGTTCCGATCGTCACGGCTGGCGGCACGACGCGCTTAGAGAAACTGTCGGGTGATGGCGGCAGTTTCGAGCGCTTTAATACGAGCGCTATATGCACACCCGCCTCCGACTGCTATTCCCAGGCTGCACACACAGGAGCGTTCTTGCTTCGTTTCCCATGGAAGATGAAATCGTATACCCCCGGCCGAAATCCCCCTCTAATTAAACTGACCAATTCCGCCCGGTCTCCCCTTTATTTTACTACCGTTGAATCTCTGGTTAATACGTCATTTTTTATATGCTTTTAAAGCTTTTCTTCCTCTTTAAATTGCGCCGCTACCTTTGGAGTTTTGTGCTTTTTTTTAAGCACTGGAAAAGAAGTCCTCGACCTCTTTGAATATTTTGGAATTCTCTTGTATTATTTATTAGACTCTGGAGTTTTTCTTGAAAAAGGTGTAGCTTTAATTTAGCATTTTCAAAAGTAAAAATTATTAAATGTTTTCGAAGATTAAACAAAGTTGACAAAACTATTTTGGTTGTATATTAAAAAAGAAAATATTTTTTTTTCCAAAAATATAAATATTTTGTCGAAACTTATATAAAAACGTCTGCAGCAAAACGTTACTTTTCTCGAAAAAATTTTGTTTTATTTTACAAGTATAATGCCGAAGAAATAGAGACTGCGGTACATTCGTAAATTCGTTACCTTGAAAAATATTGAATGCTGCCGGCATTGATAATTGCTAAATGAAAATTTATCGAAGTTGCAAAAGCTAAATAAAATCTATAAGAAGTGGACTAGCAGGTGCAGGAAGTAGATGTATTATTGTAACACTACTGGCAGCTAATTGAACTGCAATATTTATCTCCCATTATATTAATCTTGTTTATTACTCGCTATTTATAGCAGGTAATACTTTTTCATCAATTTTCATTTCACCTCTTCATAAAATTTCGATCTATCAAAGTTTAATCGCTCTCTCCGTGCCAGACGGATTTATGCAACTCTAATTTTAGCTCTCCACGCCCTAATTTTTCTCCGGCAACAATTTTAAGAACGAAGGCGTACAGAAAAAGGATCAGATGGGTCGAAGGTGTGGTGGAACGTGAGAAGCGAGAGAGCGATTCTATTTCTTTTTTTCCAGCATTGAGATTCACAAAGGGCTCGCAATTATCCGGAAAATTAATAGCTGCGCGCTCTCTGTACACGTAAAAGTAACTCGTTCCACGCCGTCGATTGTTTCTTGCTCAGACAAATCAAACAAACGTGAACCGCGCTCTCGTTGATACATACATTATCGTTCGTTAATGCGGCGCAAGTGCGCAATATTTGTCCTTCCAGAGATTATCATCGCTGATTGGCAAGTAAACACCGCCGCGGCGGCTCTGAATTTCATCCGCGTGCCACATTTTTCCTGGCAATTTGCCGGGGCGAATTCCAGCTCACCTATCAATTTCTCTCCTTCCTGCGGCTCGCGCATTATATCCCTCGGCCAATTGCAAAACAATCGGCCGGCCGGCCGCCTCATTATCTCCGCCTAAAACGCTCGGCGGATTACATTAGCGCACTTACGCCGCGGCCGATAAAACAATTGAGCCGCGCTCTTCTCGCCTCGTGCCTCGCACGTACCGCGGGGCCCCCGTGATATGTCACGCTCACGCACGCCGCGCGATATCGTCTCTCTCTCTCTCTCTCTCCTTTTCTCTTTCTTTTCGCGCATAAATTATACCGGCCCGCGGAAAATCTAATCGGCCGCGGCCGCGCTCCCTGGCGTTTTCGTTTTAATTTCGTTATAATATGCATCCGGGACTTTGTGCTCGCCTCGCTGAGCGAATAAACGCGACGGAGAGAGAGAGAGAGAAAGAGACTCGTTTCGCAATGCGTTCGCGCGGGATAAATGACTCCGGCCGTCGCGGCCGCCTGGCTAATATGTGTTTTTCCGAGCGCGCCGACGAGAGGCCGAATACTTTAATCTCTTTGACGGAATTGTCGCATAAATTTAGGCGCGCACTTTTAGGTGTTTTGATTAGCCGTGACACGAACGCGTTCGAGGTGCAGCGCTGAATAACGCGCGGCTGGAACTGGACTGAATAAGCGCTCTAAATCATTTATGATTTATTTTCTTTTAACTTATGTCGCTTTCCGGGGAAAGAATGCGCCGCGGTTTCTATGGTCCGATCTGTTGTGCGTGAATTTAGAGCTTTTTTTTCTCCGCAGTCTCGGTTGCGTTAGGAATTGCAAATTGCTGCGAAATGGCCGAGCGAATAAAACGTCATTGTCGTTCAAAATTATATTTTGTTGCTGCTTTATTTACGAAATACTAAATGAAATCCGCTTTTTAGCATTTAAAAACGAAATAAGTTTTTACCTTCAAATGGGAAGGATAAAACGTGAAAGTAAATGTTAATACCTAATTATCTCGTACTCCCCGCGCGTAATTGATCGAATTAAAAGCAGTGCAGCGCGTTCCTCATTCTACTCGCATCACCAGAAACCCAGCCGCGGCACCCAATTTCCGACCGCGAATTCAGCGATCTCCCCCCGCACTGAAAAATTCCCGCGCGGACGCATCGTGTGCATTAACCAGGCGCCATTACGAAAATGAGCGCGTCGTTTTTACGGGCGTCGAGCTAAAATTTTCACCGCCGGAGGATCACAGATCGGCCGAAATTCCGGGGCCGCGAACGCGCAAAAACCAATTGCATTTCGCGGTCGCGGCAATGCGGCGAGCGAGTAGAAACAGAGACAATTACGATTGCTTTTCGTTTGCCTCCCCATTTCCACTGCATTACCGGATCGTTGCGCTCGCGAGAGAAAGAGAGAGAGAGAGAGAGAGGGAGAGAGAGTCGGAGGCCGACGTGCGATTAGAGTCTATTGATTTATCGAAACCTGTTCGACGCCCCTCGTATTTTTCGCCTCTCTGCGCTGTCTCTTTCTTTATGTCTCCTTCTCGCGGCCGAGCTTTTTTCTCCCCCACAGCCCTATCGCGAGCAGTATCTCTTGCCTTGCCGTGAGGGCGGTCTTTTACTTTCGTCGAAAAATCACGGGCCGGAGGAGAAAATTGCCCCCCGGATGCCGACAGATGCTTCGGTTACAGATTTTATACAGATATTCGCGTCGGCGAAAAGGGGAATTATATTCCTCTCGGTTCGAGTGGCCGTGTTTATTGAGGGAAAAAAATTTTAAAACCAATCGCCGAGTGCTCTGTACTCTTTTCTATCGGTCTTCTTTGAAGCTTCGTTTCGAACAATAGCTCCCTTTGAAAGGCCGAAGGAAATGTTATACTTGTAACGTAATTTTATTGTAAAAGTAAACGATTGTGGAAATTGTATTTTGAAAAAATCCACAACCTTATCCTCTCTCGTTTATCTCGAATAATTTTATCGGCTAATTGAGCGAATTAACCTTATTACGTTCGCAACAATTAATCAGCAGTTCCCAATCGTATAGGAAAAATGAAAGCCGTTAATCATCGATTTTTCAAGCTCGGGATTGGATAAAAATGGAAATTCCTCCCGAAGCCTTTACCAGATCGAACCTTTCACATAACATTGAAAGACACTTTGCGCCGATCTGCGCGCGGCGCTAAAAAATTCCCTTTCGACCGAGCCGAATCAAGGAGCTTTTTTCAAAGGAGCTGAAACTCTCACGCGTATAACAGAATTAAGAGAAGAGAGCAGCCGGAGAGCACAATGAAAATCTCGAAACGCCAAATGGCTGGTGTTCGGCCCGTAGCTTTTTTCCTCCTCCGCGCGCGGCTCTCTGGCTCTCGCGTCCTTTCACAGCCAATCTAATCATGTCAGGCAGGGCGGCTCCCAGGCGTATTCCTTTGTTCCTCCCGAGCCGCGCGTCTCTTTTTCGGCTCTTTCACTTTTCGACCATGATGGGAGTCTCTCTGTCTCTGCTCTGCAGCGCAGTTTCTCTCCCGCATTGTCGGGCGTCTCTCCGGAAAAGCAGGAGAGAGCGTCGTCTCCTCGTTATTTTTGATTTACAGCTTTAACGAGTCCGAGGAGCGTCAGCGCGAAAGTTAAGGGACGTCGAAAGTAGTCGTTAAAAAATGTTTGCGCGCCCCGGCCGTAATGATTTTTCGAGGGGCCCCCGCGCGCTCGCACACAGCTGATTTGTGGAGGGGTGTCGGATTGGCTTCGGGAGTAATTGGCTCTCTCGCGCGAATCTCTGGCCTCTTTTCGAGGAAATATCGGAGGAGGCGTGGTCGCCGCTTAATCGCGTTCGCGATGCAAATTCAACAAATTCGCTCTTATCTAAGCGGCTAACGAAACGCGAGGGCCCACAATTGAGATTACACACTGCGCCGGACGAGCTTTTACTTTGGTGGCGTGCTCGCGGAAGTGCTCCCGCGGATTTAACTTGTTTAGGGCGACGGGGAAATTTTCATTATTTCGGGAAATGAAAACGACGGGGGGGATATATTCGCTTTGAGCTGCGACGATTTTTGCCTCATTTTTGCTTTGCTTGGCCGGATCATTAAAGTGTCTAGACGTTATTTAAGATTTCGTCCGTCATTAGACGAAAAGATTTCTGCTGCCAAATTTCACCTTCATTGAGAAATAATGACGCGCGAATTAAAAGAAAATTTTTCATTTGCTTTTTTTCTATATGAAAAAGCTTTGAAGCCTGGCTTTTATTAAATTTTTTTTCTTAGCGTTCTCGAGCATTATCAATACAGGTTTTAAAATGGACTTACGAGTCATTTTGGATAAACAATATCCTGCGTAGTAATTACATCAGAGTTTTCATATCTTTTAGCTTTATTAATGTATATTCATTCTGGATAAGATAAAATAAAAAGTTAATACACCGAAGGTAAATAGTATGATAAAGCAGTTTTTCGTTTCAATAATTTAAACAAAATAATGCAAGGAAAGGGGTTTTAAGAATTCTAAAAATGTTTGCATTTTGTAAACGTAAGCAAAACATGCAGGAACAACACTGTACGTTACGTAGAAATACGTGAGAGAATTGAAATTAAAGCGAGAGATTATTAAGAGATTCTAAATTGTCGAGTAATATCTCACGTTCAACAATCAATTTTCAACGAAAAATTAACGTAATAAATAGCCAGCTCGAGCCGTCTGGTCTCGTAGTCTCCCTTTGGCGGATCCTCGAGTGCATCCTCAAGTGAAAATCCACAAAAATGGCCTTCGACAAAAGCGCGGTAATCTTCGCCTTCCTGCTGGCAGTCCTTGTAAGTAATCCGCAAACTGCATCGGAATACGATCGAATCGTTTACGAAAGCAAATAGCCTTTGATATTTCGAGTTCTTCGCCGTTGAATGCACCATTAGATCGTCGACTCGGCGAGTTTCGCATTATTCGCGGAATGACGATGCCCGTCTTTATATTTATTCTGGCGCTCTTCCTCTCTTTTTCCGAGAGAGAGAGAGAGAGAGAGAGGCGAGTCGCTCTCTGCAAGCTTGATCGATCGGCTTTAACGTAACAGTTCTTTTGCTCCTTTTCTTACGTCCTCGCTAATGATTCCGGGCTCTTCTCTCGCCTTTCTCGCCTGTCTGGAAAATATTCCCTTCAGTCGACGTGCGCCTTTGTGCCCGTTCGATCGTTTTATTCGCCTGTTTGAATGACCGATATTTCCATCAAGATAAGCGAGGATCCCCGAGCCGTGGAAAAAAACTCACGGTTATTATGCTTTTCACTTGATTCCTTTTCTCCCGTGAAACTTCCGACGATAAAGAAATTAAAACAATTTATTCTCGGGAAATATATTGACGAGTTGAATTCGAGGGTGGAAAAATTTTATTTTAAAATTCTGGCGTAACCAGTAGGAAAAGGTTGCTTTCGCGTTTGTTTAAAGAAAACTGTTTTTATTGATTACTTGCACACATAATTAAATCTTGTGCTTTTCTGTTATTTCTTTTTTTACAAGAACGAACGCAATTTACGATTATTCGTTTGAAGTAGTAGCAAACGAAGAGAAGCATTAAAAGAAGCAATGAAAGATAGAATAGCCGTCACGTTTAAAAGCTTGCCTACGTCTCGTTACTTTAGCAGAAATAAGAATCTGCTACCGACTCATTTGATATTAACAATAAATATACAGATCGACTACGTTCTCCACTTTTCCGCTGTAGAGTCTAAACAGTATCAGAACACACTTTACAGCTAGTCGTAAAACTAAGATTGCATGTCCATTTTTCAGGTGATCAATTGTGCTTGCGGCGATGAACCAGCACCTCCACCCCAAGCATTCGCACCAGCCATACCAATGCCCGACCTAAAGCCGGTATTTGACCAGGTTGCAATCGCTATTAGCACTTTTCAATCTTATCAGCCGCCACCACCATCACCACGACCACCAGCCTACTAATGAAGAATTAATCAAGGCATTTTTGTGCTGTCCGTTGGGAATTTTTGTAAATCCCGAATGAAATCGTTGGAATAAAACTTTGCCACAGAATTCAGGGTGCATTTATTATTTATGAACTGCCAGTTGACGCTGACGTTTATCATAATGTTTATTTCATAGATTTATTGAATTATTCCTCGCGACTGTTTTTCAATGAGCACAGATGGCTGTTGCTATATAAGTTTTCAAAGCTGAACAAGTTCGAAAGTAACTGTATCTCGGTTAAAATGTACGATAAATTGAAAAACCGTTTAAAAGGACATAAATTAATCCCTGCCCAGAGCGAGACAAAGCGCGCGGCGCAGAGAACTTGCAATAAAAACTCGGCTCAAAGCCGAGAGAAAGCATAGAAACACCGCTCTATCTAATTGTCCTCTTAACCGATATAGCCGCGGCACCGGCAGACAATAAGACAATCCGCATTGCGCAATCGACCGAGGCAGCCACCGCGTATAAGAAAATCCAGCGGCGCCCAGGAAGGGACGACGCATCCGCGAGGGGACTTTACGGGGAGACTTTTACGCAGCCTGTTGCGTGAGCGCGCTGAATTTTCCGGCGACAAACTTTCTCATTACGTATGAAAATGTCGAAGTTACTCAAGACCGCCCCCTCGCGAAGCCCAGCCAGCGCGCGTCTGCATCTTAAGTGGCGCATATGTTTTCGGAGGGGCGGGAGGGGGGAGGGGTAACCGCGCGCCACCGCCGCGGAAAACTTAAACTCGCCGCAAAGTTTTCCGCGACAGTCGAGCGAGCACGAAACAAATAAATATTTCGCAGGTAAGTATACGAGCCGCGCGGCGTCGTCGTCGTCGTCGTCGGCGGCGGCGGCCAAATAAACTTTTCGCGAGCGGGAGGCGGTAAAAGGTGGCTCTATTATGAGGGATATTGGAATTTTCGGGCGCACGTGCGCCAGATAAAAACGAGCGAGACGCCGAGCGGCGGGAGAAGGCAGAGGCCGATAAAGCAGCGGGAGCGAGGGGGAAATTCGATGCAAACGTGCGCCTCCCGGCTAGTTTCCCAGTTTTAGGCTCTGGAAGTCGAGCTTTTATTACGGGGCTGATTGAGTCGCTGTAAAGGATGACGGGAGGATGAGTGCTATCCTTGCTCGATATGAGGATATAAAGTGTTTTACGAAAGTCTATTGTCAAGATTTAAAAGCAAATGTCTATTTTGTCAAAAATAATTATTCAAATACCATTAAATTAAGAAAGCTCTTTAAAATCGTTTATAAATTGCCGTCAGCACTTTGTCAATAATTCCTCGTTTCGTAAATGTAAGGCAGTCTTCGCCGCGGGCAAACTATTCTTCCTCGTTAACTAAGCGCCAACTTCGCAAGAACTCCGACTTCAATGCGCCCCCCATATATTTCACCGCATTATTCCCAAAACGGCAGCCTTCAAAGCGCTCCTATCTCCACCCTCCCCGCAGACCAATATCCCCCATTAATTACCCACGTTATATTTTTCACCGTTATCGACAGAGGCGTAAATAAAAGACACTCGAACCGTCAACTATTCTTTAATGACATCTCTTTATCTCGTCTATACATCGCAGAACTCGACCAGCTGACACCCTCAGCAGTCCTTCCTCCAGATGATATTCTGACTGGGGTACCAGTACTTCCTGACGGCCCAGTCGTCGGCGTGGGCGGAGGCGGTGGCGTGGGCCGAGGCGACGGCGAGGGGCGCCGGTTGCCTCGAGTACGCGGCGACGGGCTCGATCACCGGACTGGGCCTGCCGGAGAGGGTGATCACGGGCCTGCCCTGGACCTGGGTCACGTGGACCGGGCCGTACTTGGAGCCGGCGCGAGCGACCGCCTCCGCCGCGGCGGCCGCGCTCCAGCCCTGCACGTTGGGGATGATGCAGGGGACCGTCTCGTCACGGTGGACGTGCTCCTTGACGACGATCGGATGGTGGTCGACGACGTGCTCCTTGACGATGACGGGACGGTGGTCGTGGACGACGATCGGCCGGTGCGGGTCTTGCAGGATCACCGGCCGCTGCGGGATCACCTCTGTAAAAACGGGGAAAACTCGTATTTAGATCGCGGCTGCAGGCTTTTCAAGGCAAGGTCGAGGCTGATTTCAGAATCGTGTTAATAAGCCGCGGATGCAGAGGTGCGTGAGCTGTTCGAGAGAAATGCGAGCGCGCGCCTCAAGGCTTTAATGGGAGTATGCTAAATTTTATAGTTATTAACTGGTTTTTGCTCCGAGATCGAACTGGATTATTGGCTCGATAAAGAAGGATATTTATAATCGGCGGATACTACGTGTGAAAGTTACATCTAGAATAGGTCAAGTTGCCTCGACTGGACTCTACTTCATTCATTGCCGTTCTAACGAGATCAGGTGGATGGGGTTTTCCTATGACCTCATGAATTAAGAATTCTCAAAGCCAACTTGGCGCAAGATACGGCTGTTTGAATTTGTGTGCACGATTAATTATCCGGATCTGAGAATTTTAATTACAGGAAATTTATGTACTCGTAAAATTGACAATGGACACTACTTGAGATTGTAGAGATGATTTATTCGTTTATTGACTTCAAGTAAGCTAATTAAAAATGAACAAAAAAAATAAAAAGTAATTAAAATTAAAATAAATGGCATTGAGAGCGAGTTCAAAAATTTTTTTCAGTTACAATAATTAACTATTCTTATCATTAAAAAAAAGCTTTCCATAAAATTATTAATTGCCAATTTTCCCTGTCAATTTGCTCCCACTCTCCAGGCTCGTAACAACATAACTTAACAATTTCCCTCGAAAGCTTTTTATAATTGTATTTCCACGAAGGACTCGTACAGCAGAAGCGCCCTTCAAAAGCATTTGAATTACGAAAAAAAAAAAAAAAAAAAAAAAAAAAAAATGCAACGCGAGCGCGCAACACCGCCCTTTTTTTCGCTCTCGCTGCAATTTTCAACAATCACCTTTAACGTAGACGGTCGGTGGCGGCTCGACGATGACTTTATTAACGATTGGCGGGTGTCCGCAGTCGTCGGTGTGCACGTGAGCGTCGGCGTGTGCGTGCGCCTCCGCGTGCGCGTGAGCTCCGGCGGTGACGATCGCCGGTCCGCCGTAGGATCCGACGACGTGGGCGCCTGCGCTGCTGGGACCGACGATGGTGGCCGGGCCCTCGGAGGGCCCGACGATCGTGGCTGGGCCCTCGGAGGGACCGACGATGGTCGCTGCTCCCGAGGAGGGCCCGACGATTCTGGCTGCACCGGCAGAGGGGCCGATAATGGTGGCTCCGCCGGAGCCGGAGGTGATGATCTTGCCGCCGCCGCCTGGGCCCACTATCGTGGCCGCGCCCGCGGAGGGCCCGACTATCGTGGCTGCTCCAGCGGAAGGCCCGATCACGCTGGCTGCTCCTGCGGAGGGCCCCACGATTTGAGCTGCTCCTGCAGAGGGACCAATGATGGTGGCTGGGCCTTCTTGGGGCCCAATCACGGTTCTAGGGCCCTCCCGAGGTCCTTGTACCAGTACTGGACCCTCGGAGGGTCCTATCAGGACTGAAATATTTTTTTAATTAATAATAATATTTACTGAACAATTTTTAAAAGTAAATCGCGTATCATTCTTTTGAAAAAAAAACATTTTTTTTAATCGCTTTTATAGAGAAAGCTTCGTTTCTAAAAAAATTGATTAACTTATTTCTGGATTTCTCGATCCATTTATATTTAAAAAAAAAAGAACCTTTATATACTTTATGAACATATTTGATTTAATTCAAACGGAATGCACTACCGCAAAATATTCCTCTAAACTCAAGTAGCCGGTTATGCGAGCAAATTGTGCAACAACACCCAACCTACAATTATCTAATACCTCGTGCCATAGCATTCAATCCAGCCCGCCATATCGCCCCGATAAAGAACCGATCAAACAATAGAGCCAGCTCGGCTCGCCGGCAATCCCCGAAAAAGTGGAGCAGCCGCGGCATGATCGATCCCTCTCGGTCTCGCTCTGCATTACGTACCGTTCGGCGAGGCGTCGGGGCCCCTGAGGAGAATCGGGCTGACAGGGCCATTAGGCTGGCCGAGGGTCAGTCGGTGCGGCGGTTCCACCCAGCCGTACGCCGGCGGTCCGTACTCGATTATGGCACCTGTTGCCGGTGCCCAAGCCGCTGATCCGTGATAAGGCCAGATACTGGCCTGCGCCGCCGCGGCCAGCCAACTCCACACCGCCAGCTGCCGGTATACATATATGTGTGTATTTCGCTCATTTATATCGCGGCAGGTATTATATGTACACGTGTCGCGCACTTTTTACCCGCGACCGCCACGGGAGTAAATGCGTTAGCCGGTATTGCGGTTGCGGGCTCTGGATAGAGCGCTATTAAAATTTATGCCGAAGCGGCGATGGCTGCTTTCGGAGCGTGAATCGTTAGTTTAGTGTGTTAAGGTTCGAGATCTATTTAGAGATGGCTTGGCATTCATTTATGCGTGATTTATGCAAATTGTGGACTTGAAAGAGGCTGCTGACGAGACGAATGAATATACGCTCTTAATTTGATTTTTTTCTGCTCGGTTTACAGAATAACAAGTTTAACGATGTTATTAAAAAAAACTGTTCGCGCAATGCAGCACTCTATTAGTTTGGGTAAACGGAACATAAATTTCGTTTTAATAAAGCAACTCGTAAAGCAAAATACAACTCTCTCTCTCTCTCTCTCTCTCTCTCTCTCCATTCTCCGCGCGGTTTATACTCCCCGCGCGTAATTAACGAATCAAAAAACAGGTCGAAAATTAAATGCAATCGCGCGCTCCATCATACGAGAACCGCGCGCGCATTTTCCAGCCCCACCGCGGGCATTTCCGTCCCCTTTATGCCCGCGCGAGCGCCTGTCGAGCACTTGAATGAAATTAACGAAGATGGCTCTTGATAACCCCCCGTACGCATTAAGCGGAGCACTCGCAAGGGGGCGGCGGAGGTGGCCCGTGTTTCAAGTGTTTTTCCAGCCAAACCACCATAAAGCGTCATTTACCGGGGGGCGCGAGGCGCGGGAGGGGGGGGGGGAGCTTTTGTCCGGCGAGCAGTAAAGCAGTGGCCCCCTGCACTCGTAACTCGCCGCGGGGCCGGAATTTCGGCGCGGTAATAATGCGCGCACGACCATAATGGAGCCCCTCGCGGCGTCAGCCTCGATGAGAACGTATATAGGCGTCGTCGCTCCTGCCCAGCGGCGGCGGCGGCGACGGCGGCTCCCGATGGCAGCCTGTTGTTTGCATAAGGCGCGCAAGGTGAAAACGCCTCCGACCTGAGTCGAGAGTCGGAGCGTGGGAGTAGGGCTTGTCGCGGGAGTTTTCTTTTTGTCAAGAGGAGAGGGGAAATTGCGGCCTTCCGTCGCGCTGGAACCGGAATCGCATGGAAAACTGGCTGCATGGTTTTCGCACCCCCCGACGCTCGGATGTTTGTGAATTGCGGGAATTTGGCGAGATTAAATAAATGATTGGAGAGTTTATGTGGATTCGGTGAAAAAATATGCGCTTTCGATAAAGAGGATGTTTTATAAACTGCGGAGCGCGGAGAAATTTTGAATTATTACTAATGGATTTTGCATCGAAATTTTCCGAAATTCTGAAAATTTTTCTCGATAAAATTAACTGCGTATTTTCTCTCGATAGTTTGTTCGGATTTTGTAAAATGCAAGATATGTTGTGTGTTTGCATACCGCATAATAAATTTTACTTTTGGTGAAATTTTTATGCTATTAACGGCATTTAATTCTAAATTAATAAAGTAATTATGAACTATTATGATTAATTATATGCAATGGCTCCCATTACGTGTCGTATTAGCATAACAAATTATTAATTTACACGCTTGCATCTTAATGAGCCGTGATACAGGATACGTTATACTAATTTGAGAATTATTAAACACTCAATAACAAACTTGTAACCGTTTAATAATAATTCAAAGTTAATGTTCATCAAGCTAAATAGCTGCCGGCCGTTAAAGCCTCGCGAAATTTAAACTGTTAGTCGGAGGCTCCCGAAAAAGGTTACAGGTAAAATACTTCCTAGTCACTGAAGCGTTACGGTTGCACTTATATTTTCTAGTCACTTTGCATATTCCCCTCTTCGTAAAGCACAGAGATACTCGCACGATCGAAGCCTTACCAAAATATACATGATTCACTGTTTATTATTGTTCGTCGAAAATCGCAGGTAATAATTTCGTTAACAGACCGTCATCGTCGACTGATCACGCCTGGACTGATCGTACCGCGCGCGAAGTGCATCTTTTTATACATTCGTCAATGAACAACGGCCAGCTGGAAAAAAAAAAAAATTCCCATCACCACGCCTCGCGCGAACATCTGACGCATAGTCAGAAACGAGGATATGGCTGTCCCTAATAACCGCCGCGAAGATACGTCCTATACCTACGACGTACACCTACAGCAGTCCCAGTCCATAACTCTTCCCTCCTTACGTTTCCACACGATCGCGGTGTTTTGCATGCGAATCGAAGGTATTATAACATCGGGAAAATTCACTGGTGTGGATCGCTTTGTGTCCCCGGTGTACGAGCGAAAAAAGTCGGCGCGTCCTTTATTACAGTTGACTTTGCAAGATCAGACCCACGCGCGGTCACTTATGGCTCGATTACCGGCTGGGAAGCCCGATGGGCGTATCCCCGCGCGGAATAATGATCGATTCCAGCCTTGCGATGGCATATCGTCACTTTCCGTTAATAACTTTATACGAATAGCGATGGAAAAACCGCGATGTGGAAAGTGGCAGATGCTCGCTCGCAATTCGCCATTTTCGGCCAGCGAGATGCGCGCGTGATTATGAGATATATGATGGTTTACGAGTGCAGGTGGTATGGCACGACTCTGTAAGTGTACGGAGCTGCGCGCTCGATTCGATAGTTGATTTGCAGCTTTTCCGCTTCAGTGCTTGAAACTTGAACTTGAAAAACAACGCGCCGGAGAATGTAAGCGCTGATATCCTGATCGAGCTGCACTTGGTTCATTAAAGTCTACCGGAAATTTATATTGCGGACTCGAGATATGTTGCTTTCGAGATAAGCGTCGATTGGAGTAATGATGATTAAGTAAAATGACACCGTACTTTTCAAATTTATTCTCATGTTTATTTATTTCATTGCCTTGTAAGAGAACAAATTTAACTAACAAGATGAATATATGCATTTTGTTATAAGGTAATTACGATCAACAGCACTTTCCTTTGTAATAAAACTATGGTTATTTATTTTAATATCCGTACCCCATAAACAATAACAAAATTCCGCTTATAAATTTATTTCCCAGAATTCAAAAATAATTTTTCGCTCCCCCATTCAATTAAAAAAAATAATTGCTCTCGCGACGCGCGACGCTCACTGGGAAATTGATTTTTAACGCGGAGATTCGCGTTGAATCAGAATTAATCCGCGCGCGGGGGGAGAAAATTAATCGATATATACGCATTAGAAGTGTCGAGTATCAGTCAGTGCCGGGGCCAACTACATCATTTAAGCAGCGCGCGCCCGGCGCGGCACGGCCCCAGCTTTGCCTGTTCACAGGAGCGCGAGGTTTACTGTTTAATATGCATACGCGTATATTACTTTAACAGTCAGCTTGGCCCATCACTTACAAGTAATGGGCTCGGCGGGCCGCTTGTATTTCGCGTGTACACATTGATAGGGCATAAGTCAAAGCTATGCAAACATCCTCCGATCGATTACCGGCTAGTCATCAAATTGATGTAACACCCACGAGCGACGTTTTTATTAATCCGGCGTTTTAGCGTGATTTATACAGTCTGGCTTATTATTTTCTACGGTTGCTTGTTTTTAATCGTGCCGGCCGCCAGAAGGTTATGAAATTCGCGTTGTTTTTTTATCCTGTAATTTCGTTTATTAAACAAACGCAATTAATTTTAGTGGATTTTGTGCAAATATTGGTTGTTCTTATATACCACCTGAAATAAAGAAAAAAAAATTTGATATTAAATTAACAGAGCTAAATATTAAAAAAATTCAACAAAAATGTATTCACAATTCATAAGATGGAAATAACATTTGACCCTATAAGAGCATTTCACCGTAATACCAAAATCGACGCATTACCCTAATTTTAAAAGCATTACCCATCGATCCTCGGCAAACAAAAGATGATATCTCCCCGATATCCCGCTTGGCAATTAGACCGCAAGCTCGATATTTGCTTAGCCGAGAGAATGCGTCCTGATTGGGGGGGGGAGCATCGGAGCAATTTCCTACAATTATCCAGCGGTGACAAACGTAACCGGAGGCGCGCCGGACACCAAGCGCACAATGCTCGGAATAGAGAGAGAGAGAGAAACAGCTTCCTCCGCGGCTACCAAGAAAGGCCTTGCCTTGTCAAAGGCCTGACGCGTTATATATGCACGCGGATCTCGAGCGCCATAAATCGAGCGGCAAATACGGCGCTTTAAACTTTCGTTCGAATCGACACAAGCCGTTCCTTACGCCGCCCCGTTGACGCGCGAGAAATGCGCTCTGTTGATTAGGAGGGGGAGCTGCGCGCATTTTTTTTCCAGGGGTCGAGCCGCGGCCGAAGGCTTTTCTTTGTGCGGCTGCTGATAAGAGCCGCAGATAAACGATAGCATAATTGAGCGTTCGGAGGCAGCCGTTAACACGTATTTTCGTGTAAAAAGAGATTTCGAAATCGTGGCCTTAGAGTCGGAGAGTGTTTTATGGACTTGGAGTCCGTTTTGTTGTTGGATTCGAGGCAAATGGCTCGAGCTTACAAGTGTACATTTCATTAATTTCATCGGCATATTTTATAATATTATTCAAGTTGTTTTCAAGCTGCTTAGACGAGCTTATTATTGAATCCGTGTTTAGATGTAGCTATTAATTTTTTGAGTTATTGAAAAGCTTCATAAAATGTAACGATGCCAGGTTATTTTTTGCCCCGCTATTCTTCTCGATTTTATTACTAATCGCTTCGCATTGCCTCCGAGAGCCTCGCGGCTAATGGAAAATTAGTCCGTCGGCAAGAACCGCGCTTCATTCATATTTTATGAGCATTATCTGAAAATCCACGCTCTCATTGTCGGGGATCCGCGGGGGGGTTAATAAATCATAAGACAGGTATTGTTTCCATTGAAAGTGATATGCCATTTATTATATAAGTATAAAAAAACGATACATGAGAATAAGTGGATAGGTTGTCGTCTTTTTGATTCTTACATCATTTCTTTTTTTTTTGTCGTTTGTACAAAATAAACGAGTGATGTTTGATTATCGGCGGGAGAGGTACTATAGCGGTCGTAGAAATGGGTGGAGATCGTGGCTAGCTGCTCTCGATCAGCGCTCCCGAAGAGCCGTCTCTCGTCTTGGGCTCGCTCGCCGAGAGCCTTCGAGGTGATCGTGATTTGTGTACTACGTGTTTTTTTTTTTTGTTGTTTTTGTATCTGGGTGTGTTGTTGGTGTGTTTGTGTGTTTGTGTGTGCGACGTGTCGGTGTATCGGTGTTTGCAGTCGTCACGATGGCTCTCTCGTTTTAGGTCGGTGGTTGGTGGTCAGTTTACCAGATGCCTCCGTGTCCAAGACCGAGACCGGCGTTGATGACTCCGGAGGGTCCGGCGATCAGGGCACCGGGGGCGATGGGACCAGCCAGCTTAGCGGGGCCAGCGATGGGTCCGGCGAGGACGGCTCCGTGTCCTAAAGTTTGAAAAATTGTTTATTAGTGAAGAGTCAATTTTTCTCTGTCGTTTTTATTGCATTTAAAACCGTCGTTACTGTAATGGATGTTGGACTGATTGATGTTGCGGATATTAAAGTGTACGTATAGAATGAACTTTGGTACTTTTCTCCGGGGGCAAGCTTAAGTTATTGCATTGATGCGCGAAACTTCATTGCAAGCAATATTTCAGGTGAAAGAATAGCCGAGTGCTTTACTTCTCCGCAAGTTTGATGTAGAGCTTGTGTAAGATAAAAATCGAGTGTAGGCAAAGTGTTTTTAATTTGAAAATGCGTTTCTTTATGCCGGTCTAGCAAACTTTCTCGCTGCATTCTAACGCTTTTATCTTAATGAAAATTTGCGCGAAGGCTGAATACGTTTAAGGCGATGCCTGAAATTAACGCTCGATAGACAAGTCTATTGATCCGAGACCGTTTCTTTTAGAGGTGAAAAATTTTTTTATGCGGGTAATAGAAAAGTGTATAAAAATTTAACGGACTATTCAACAAACGATACTTTAATTTAATCATTCGCTTTCACGAGCTCGAGGGCGTCAGTTTGGTATGTCAAAAATTGATATTGTTAAATTAAGCGTAGCAATGTTGCTACACTTCCTTGTATACGAAAGAGACAGCTATTGCATCACACGTTAAACATATACAGTACGATTAATAAAAAATGAAATAAATTTGAAAGCGTAAAATAAATGTTAATCACCCAGACCTCCCCAGACACCGGGGGCACCCCAGGCTCCGCCCCAGACTCCGGGAGCGCCCCAGGCTCCGGCGCCCCATGGTCCTCCGACGACGGCGGTGCCGGCGCTCACGGATCCCTGGACGGTGGATGGTCCGGCGACGGCGCCGGTGACGACGGCGCCGAGGTCAACGGCACCGGAGAGCTTGGCGGGACCGGTCACTGGGCCAGCCAGGGCGGAGGGTCCGTTGGCCGGGCCGACCAGGCTGTTGGGTCCGACGACTGGGCCGGCCAGGGCGGCTCCGACTCCCCAGAGTCCGGAGGGAGCGGCGCTGGCGACCGAGAGAGTGGCGAGGGCGAGAACAGCTACGAAGGCCTGCATGGTTGCTGGGTGGTGGTTGTCGAGGTTGGTTTCGAGGTTCGTGAGAGAACTGTTTGTCTTGCTGGATTGGATCCCGCTGTTGTGACGAACTAACGGTCGGCCGGCGCAGCTTTTATACCGATTCGAGAGCGCGTGTGCGTCGCCTCTCCTGCCACGCACGACGGCGGCGGCGGCGGCGGCGGCGGCGACGACGACCTTTGCCAGCAACCCTTGGGCGGGGCGCGTGTGCACGCGGCGGCCACGGGCGAGTGTGAGTGCACGCGGAGCAACATTCTCCGGCGGACGCGAGGAGAACAACCTCCCAATGCGGTGCACCTTCCCCCGTATCACGCACTCGGAGGCCGATACGCTGGACTCGGGCATTTTTACCGTAGGAATCTTGGGTTCGGCTCACTGGCTGTGCTGAGTGATTGATATCCGGGTAGGGCTGCTTGGAGCTCAGAATTCGCCTCTTTCGCGTATATCGGGCAGGTGGCATTGTTTCGCCGAATTTATCGATAGAGGCAAAGTTGCCGATTAATTCGTGCTCGATTGCTTATTAGTATGCAGGGAAATTATTTTATGAAGCAACTGCCTCGTTTATGGCTTTATTCAATGGCCGTAATGCCTTCGAAATGAGATAATTAGTACGACAATTAAAAGGAAACTATTACTAACTGTTGGAATTAATATCCTTTGTCTTAGGATGAATTAATCAATCAACTTGATAAAAATTTCAACCTACTTTTGAATAGTATTTTTGAAATTCGGATACTCAGTTGATAATGGATTCAAATTTAAACATGAAGTACTAAACTTCATTTTTAAGTACGGTAATGCGCTTTATATGCAAAAATTTTCGACGGCATTTAATAGCTTAAAAGAGGGGAATTTTTAACCCGTTAAAATGTGGCAGTGATGCAATGCCGAAAGATTGTTGGTTCTATGGTTATTGCACAAAGGGTAAACAAAAATTGCCATTCTCTTTAGATCTACATTGGTTATTAATAAAGAGCCGCTCAGAAAAATGCCGCATTGTGTGCACTAAAAGTTCATAATACGTCGAATAAATTTTGCATAGAATTCGAATGAATGAACCCCTGCGATACGTTCGCTTGGGAAATTTCGAAAACGGCAATTATCGCTAAATTTTCGTTAAACCATTTTTTTAAAACTGACAAATTCCGAATCGCTTATCATCCATCGAACAATGCGTGTCGTAAGCTCGAAAACGAAAAGTAGCCGAGTCCCACTTAGCGTTACATAAGCGCGATATCTCCGGGAGAGAAAAAAAAGCTCCTACAGGCTCGGGGTTGAAAAAAAAAGCGTCGCGCCGTCAATCGGCGTGACTAATTTTGGTCGTATCTGCACGCGGCCAAGAGAATAGCTCTTTCTCTCTCGTTCGCAGTTACGTTGACAGCTCGGAATGCCTCACCTGCATACATATATATATGTACATATATATATATGTATCTACCGGGCGACTCTCTTATCGGCATTAAAGTCAAATGCTCGGCTGGCTGTCAGCCGCGGCTAATGGCAACGCCTTAACCTGCGCGCGCACAATGCCGCTTAGCCGTCCGTGCATCTTAATGCAATTGTAGCTTTGCGCAAGCCAGCGCCGGCCCACACCTATATAAGATATTTTCATTACCGCGGTAAATCGAGCCTCGTTAGCCGGCCGTCTCAATTAGAACGGGCCCTTTGGCTCCGCCAAAGGATATTAGCATCGGAATAGCCGGAGGATCTCCAAGGTGTGCGACAGCGACCTTGCCGGTACAGAGGCAAAGGACGAGCAGAGACGCGGAGAGACACGGAGAATAAGGAGGTAGTATAGTCGGTCGGTTAGTCGCGTGGGTGAGGCGTCCGCTATTGTCGTCGACCCACGCCTGCAGCTCCCGCGAGCGGCTCGAAAGTCTCTAGGAATAGTTCTCTCTCTTACTCTCCATTGTGTCGATCAGCGGCGCGCGGCTGACCGGCCGACGCACGTACATACATACACGCGGCTCTCTGCTCCTGCCACGGATCAGTGCCGAGAGGGAGGGGTGCGGGGAGGGGACTTTTTTTTCAGCGGAGCTTTTTTTCTGCCCAGCCTTAGGTCGACCAGTTTGCCTTAGAGAATTCCTTTGATTTGTCTGCGTTTCTCACAATGACCTGACTCGTAACACCGGCGCGCGGTTGCGTCATCGCAATTTTGGCAGGCCGATCGCTGCCAGGATTCGGGCTGCACCTGTTCGGGCCGCGAGTCGTTACTGCTGCTTTGATAAGCGGGTTTAGCAAATTTTGCCATTTTTAGGGGACTTATCTTAAGAGGTCACTGTGTGTTGCAAGCGGATGTGTTCGAGGCAGATAAGGGGGCTGTTGCGTATTTTGAAAAAAAAATATTGATAGGTTTGCGAAATGGGTTCAAACGTAGAGATGATGGAACAATCGAAACAATGGAAAAATTAAAGCTGATCTTTGTTTCGTTTCACTTCCAAGACAATTAAATTTTCGGCAGTAAAATTTGATGCCTTTACATTTAAACGATGCAATGTGCATTTTCAAAAACGTTTAAAAAGATTCAAACTACTACTGTATTGAATTTCTAACAAAATCAGTGGATTTATCTATAATCGAGTAATTGCAGGTTCTAGTGCAAATCGTTAAAAATAAAAGTTAGACTTTTTCTTCCAGCAACAAAAATCTCCCTTATCCCGCACGTACAAAATGAAATCCGCCCCCTCTAATACAAGAAACTATTAAAACTCTCAAAGGATATCCAGCGAAATTTATATCTCCCAAAGCCGTGTCCCATTTCAATAACGAAAATCCGGGCGAGCGTAAAACATAAGTGAGACGCGCAGGTGATTCTAACGGATCCAATAAGCCCCGACAAAAAGGTACATCGACGACCGTCGAGAGCGCCTCTGTGCGGCGCATCGTCCCTTTATGCAGCTTGCGCACAATGCTCCCGCGCGCGGCTATTATGAATTTCCATTACAAAGCTCGAGACACCGGCGAGTGAGAGAGAGAGAGAGAGCACTGGAATAACGGGATTACTAAAGTCGATTACAAGTGGGAGGCTTGTTAGTATTGTGTTTAGTGTGAGATTTCATAGCGGGGAAATTGCCGGGGAATAACAATCGACATTGTCACCGATATTGCCGCTGCATCTCTCTCTCTCTCTCTCACCCGCTCACCTTGATGTCTAAATGATCGCGGCAATGCGCTTTTCACAACCCGACATTAGCGCCCTTTTTTCCCAATATGC
Organism: Ormyrus pomaceus; assembly: GCA_900474385.1. NCBI lineage: Eukaryota > Metazoa > Arthropoda > Insecta > Hymenoptera > Ormyridae > Ormyrus > Ormyrus pomaceus. The sequence continues at coordinate 82,625 of UCOM01000401.1, forward strand.
AAATGCAGCTGAAATTGCCGCGGCGCGGGCGCAAAAATTCGCGAGCTTCGATTGTCGTCGAGGCGGTTAATCGGGGCTACATTGTAATTGATACGCGTGCAATTTCCAGCGGCGTCGGGTTGGAAAAAAGAAAAACAAGGCGGCTGGAAAAATATTTGCTTGTCTTAATTTTAACAATGCAATTGGTTTCGGCAAAAATTGGAATAGTTGCGGGCCGCTCTTTTGTTTTTATTGCCGAGCGTGAGTGACATAATCACCTATCGTGTATGCATTGCTTTGCCCATACTTCAAAGCAGTGACGTTTCCGCATAGTCATTACGGCATATCCATAGTTCTTTTGCTCTCTGCCGCGCTTAGCTTGAAAAAAAAGACACAATTCATTGTGGATATAATATATGTATTGGATCACGTTATTCTCATTTTTCAGAATTTCATATGAATATGATATGATAACCTAATCTTATTGTTCCTGGATTACTAATACTTTAATAGTTTTTACTTTAAAAGCTATTATGTATTATATATTACCTTTTACCGCAAAATCTATCTAAAACTATCAGTAAAGGTAAATTGTGTTGCATCAGTTTTAATAAATAATTAATTGAATTAATACCACTTGCACAGTTCACTCGTACATTAAAGACCAAATATACAGAATAATTTATGTATAAATCTTTATTTATTTGTTTAATGGTTTGCTTTGACATTTAAATTTCTGTGAAAGCTCGTGAACCCTTTGACGTCCGATCCCCTTAAATTTCCTTAATTAAATATAACAATTATCCATATTAGTGCGCGCTTATAATCGCCGAAAAGGCAAAAAAGCAATCGCCCAAAATCAAGCCCCTTTGGCGAGAAGAACAAAAAAAAAAAAAAAAAAAAAAAA